>APFE030033428.1:289954-307339 GCA_000404065.3 Pinus taeda
TAATTAATTTTGCTCAAAAATTAATTAGATAAGTTTCAATTAAATTGTGTTAAAATATATTTTTATATTTAATTATTGTAAAATTAATGATGATGATGATGATGGTTAATGTCCACTGAGACCAAATTTTGTTCTATCAGACCAAAAGAACAAATTATTTAGTTTGATTTAAGATTTATTCTTATGTTCAAAAAGCTTGGAGAGAAGCCTCCCGAGCTCACTATAATTTTGACATCGTAAAAGGCTAGGAAGTTCAGTATTGCGACAAAGATTATGAAACTGAGATCTAATGTTGTATGCGGGGCACTCTAAGAGGAAGTGGTTTTCATCCTCGATGTTCCTATTCTCACAAAGATGGCAGATCCTTTCCATCCATGGTGTTTTAGGAACTGCCCAACGATCTGTTTCACTATGGAGCTCATGAGAATTCATTCTAATCTTCGCTATATTAATTTTCCTCTTTGAGATAGTTAGAATAGAGAGATACTTTTGATCTTCTAGGGTGGGGTTGATGACCTTCTTATAATAACTTAATTTTCTTTTAGCCGCTAAATCTTTCTCACACCACATTTTTTCTTTGAATTTAGAAGTAACAATATTTTTAATGGTATTAATGTTTTGCAATGCATCATTCTCATTGATCTCCCAATAGTTTAACGAGGCCCTCCTGTCTTTATACCACCCCCGTTTGAGCCTTGGGTGGTTTTGGATGGAATTTAAAGCTAGCTTAGGGAGTCTATGATCTCCTATGTTATTGAGTTTGTGCTTGTACAATAGAAGCCTAACCATAGCTAGGCTCTCGATAAGGGAAAGACCTACTTCTATAAGGAGAATAGGATAGGGTGTATTACTTTTAATTTTCAGGTTATACGTTATAAAACGCTTCTGGATTTGCTCAATCTTTCTCCAAGATTCTCTAGAGATGTTGCAACCCCAAACCTCACATCCATATAAGACAACAGGAGTGACTAAAGTTTCAAAGAGGAACTTCTTTTTATCCCACATTACGAGGTTTTTCGTTTTACAATTATTTTCAAGACCAAAATAAGCTTTCCAGCCCCCATTAATCATTTTCTCAATGCTATAGTTCCAGTTGAGTTTGTAATGAATATCAACTCCTAGGTACTTGTAAGAATACACTTCCTCCAAGTTATTATTGTCATACGTAAAATTAGTGTAAATGTCCTTCTTGGATTTGATAATCATAACTTTTGTTTTGTCAGTGTTAACAGTGATACTCATGGTAGAGCATAAATCGTTAAGAAGCCTGAATTGCTTATCACAATCAAATGGGCCCTTGTGAGAAGAACAATATCGTCAGCATAGAGAAGAAGGATGACCATTATCCCATCTAAAATCGTGCGAGCACATCCTACTTCCTCTAAATATCCTTTGAACTTGTCGATGTAAATGCCAAATAAAATAAGAGAAAGGAGGCAACCTTATTTAACTCATAATTTATAGCTTAATATTTTCATAAAACAACTTTACTCATAAACTTCTAACAAAAAAATTAAATAAAATATAAATTTATTTAATTCTTATAAAAAAAAAAAAAAAAAAAACACTTGAAAAACTTGGAAAAATAGACATTCATTCCTTTCCATATACAATTATGGCTCCTTATCGTGATGACTAGAATTATTAAGTTCAAGAATTGATGAGCCCTATTAAATGCCTTGCGGGTCACTCTCCGAGGACAAGAATTGTTAATTGATGAGCACTATTAAATACCTTGCGGGTCAAGCACGGTATTAATTTAACCTTTTTCTTAAGGTTTACGCGTGTTTACATGGAGGTAGTAAAGCGCTTACTATGTGCCAGCATATAGATGTAGATATTTAATTTGATAATGATTTAAGGGAATCGTGAATGATGATGCTATCAAAAGTGCTTTTGAGTTTTTTTGGCCCAGCATTAATACATTGGCCTCGCATTAGTTTAATTTATAAAATTAAACTATCCTAAAAGCTTAAATTTTTTATTTAAAATTAAATTAATGTATAATTAGGAAAAGTTTTTTGTTTCAATTTAAGATGTATGAAGATTTGTTGATTTTTTTAATCTTTTAATTAAGAGCTTAGATTGTTTCTCAAGGGGATATTCTTAGCATATGTTTAGAATGAGATATACTTAGTATATGCTTAATCTAATTTCTTAGGGATTTGAGATTATTCCACTTTTAATAACTTTGTCCATGATAAGTTTCTTATTATTATTTATAACATTGATTTATATATAAGAAAAATGATTTTAGTAAAATAGTCCATTACTTTTAATAAATTTAAAAAATTAGATTTGTGAGGTGTGGCTTACAATCCACCAATTTCCTAGAGATTTGAGATTACTCCAATTCTAATAAGTTCCTCCATGATAAGTTCCTTATTATTATTTATAACATTAATTTATAATTTTTTTTCTTAGGTTAAATTTGACCCATAACCTTTTTATACATGGTTAATGAGGTATATGTGTTCATTTGTAAAGCATTCTTCATCCTGCAATAGTTTTTTTGGTTATATTTATGAAGCGACTATATCAACAACATTAATATTTTTAATGTTGTTGTACTAGTTAATGAAAAAAATGATGCATTATATGGGAAAAAATGATGCATCTTATCGGCCTGTGGTAAGTAATAGTTTTTTTTGTTATATTTATAAAGCCTTCAACTATATCAACCACATTAATCCCTTTTTTTTTGTTGTACTACTTAATGAAAAAATGATGCATTGTATCCGAAAAATTGATGCATGTTATCTGGGCGTGGTAAGTATTAACAAGTGTAATATGAAGCATTGTTGCTTAGTACCTGCCTCTCATGCAAAAAGTAAGAAGTTATTGTAACTAAGATCAAACGAATACTGCCATATTTCAAAAAAAAAAACTAGGCTATAAATAGAAAAAACAGTATTATTATATTTTAAACTATCAGTTCCTCGAGAAAAGTTTGAAACTGTTTGTAATTTGTTGGTTAGTCATAGTTTAAGGGCTATCCTCGTTTCCATGTCCGCAGATTCACACATAAAACAATGTTTAATGAGATTAAATTTGGTTCATAATTTTTTTTCCGCATTTATAACTATTTATTATACCTGACGAAAGTAGCAGGTATATAGCGATAGATATCGCTTTGACTATGTATTAATTTCGTCTGACATTTTAAATATCAACCGCTATTCAATACTTTAGCCAAAGTTTTATACAAAAAGTGAATTTTTAAAATTATTTAAATATTTTTCGATGGTTTTCATTAGCTATTCAGTTTTGGAGTCTTATTGCACCATCGAGCTTGCTTTTAAGCAAAGTTTGCCTTTATCCAAAGTTTTTGGGGTATAATTGCAGACGCTTGCTTTTAACCGAAGTTTGCCTTTATCCAAAGTTTTTGGGGTATAATTGCAGACGTTGAGCTTATTTTTAACTGAAGTTTTGCCTTTATCCAAAAAATTTACAAGCGAAGTTTATTGGTTTGTGTTTATCTACCGTTTATAAAAACTGAAATTTATTGAGTTTACATTTATCAAAGATTTTTAAAAGCCAAAATCAATCTTTGTGTTTATCTCAAGGTTTTTAGAAACCAAAGTTTGAGTCCGTTTATCCAATAACCAAAGTAAACTTTCCTTATCATTGTTTCCAAAATTTGAGTGGATTTATCCAACAAACAAAGTAAACTTTCCTTATCATAGTTTAAATAGTTTAAACATATAGCGCTGTGATATTGCCATTTGGTTCTTACGAAGGCCATTTATCAAACTATTCAAATATTTCCTTTAAAGCAATGTTAATCGGCAGGTATTTTGTTGCATCGCAACCTTGTTTTTTCATTGAGTGTGTGTTGGGTGAATGGTGAAAACTTAAACGATAACAAGAAAAAGTTTTATGATACATGACCTATCACATATATATTTTTAGTAATTTTAAAAGTAGATTTGCTCAATGAGTGGTGAATAATATCCTGTGATGAGATGAGAAAAAATATTTATAATGCATTACTTACTATATTATAATTTTTTTGCAATTAAAATTAGATTTGAATTGCATGTCTTTTGGCTGATGTGAAAATATCTCTCTTTGTTCTAGCACTAATATGCCATGTTGCTAATTTGACGGCATCATGTATCACTCACATAATAGTGTTTTCCATAATAGAAATGTGGTACCTTACTAACCTTTTTTTATCGTTAAATGTTATGTATAAAGTGTACTAAAACTTATTCTTACATTAACATATATATTTTTTTAGATTAAGAAATCATATTAACCTAGAATAAAATGTATTGTAAGTTATTCCAATATTAGTTTTTTTTGGGGAAAAAAATCATATTATTAAAGTTTTTAAGTAGGAAGATTTTTATAGTTGAATTCAAAAAGTTAAGACTTAATAAGTGTTTAGTTAAACAATGAAATTTCTATTTTGCATTAAAATTATTTATAACAAAAATTTCCACAACAAATGGCATCAATTGGCTTTTGTTTGTTGTCTATATTCTTGAATAATTAATGCATCTACAAAAGATTATAAGTCTTTACCTTGCATTATTTGACAACTTGATATTCCAAGGTCATATATGACTCCTACACAAGTTTCCTATAAATCAGGCTAGCTATTAAAGGGAGGTAAAAATATTTGATCGAAGAACATTATATAATATTAAAGGAACAAATAATTAATTTTAAAAAGAAATGTTGATTTAGGGGCATACCAAAGAGCAATAAAGATTTATAATGGAAAGGAAAGAAAATTTTGTTAAAAAAACCCGTTATAATTTCAGCATGTATATTATATTTAAGTAGTGGCATAATAATTTTAGACTTTTTTATATTAAGTAGGTGGTATATGTTAATATTATATATAAAAGTGAATCTATATATAAAGTAATTTCACAATTAAAATATCAAGACTTTTCAAAAGTTATACATTGAGTAAAAGTCAAATATTACTTTGACACATTTTCTTAGAAAATGAAATTTTTATAAATAATGAAATTTTCATAGATATTGAGATTTGATGTGTGTTACTATTATGATACTTGGTGGCAAATATAAATTTTTCTGAATTTTGAATTTTAATTTTTTTAAATAATTAAAAATTTTCATAAATATGTAATTTAATGTGGGTATTATTTCAAGAATTGATGTAATATAAAAATATTTTTATCTTTTATTTTTTAAATAATTATTATTTGGACCAATTCATTATAACCTCATTAGAATTAACCAATTTAATTATCATATATATATATATATATAAACTCATAAAAAAATAAAACTTCAAATTTAAAATTTTATTTTAATTTTCAAAACATTTAATTTAATAATAAAATATTCGAACCTTGCATAAATTTTATAAGAAAAATAAAATTTTCCCAATTAATTGAAAATCAAAACATTTTTACACCATATAAACTAAAGGATTGAAACTTACTTTCAAACCAGGATAGACATAAACACGTAGTGCCCTTCATCATAAAACGCTTTACGGAACAAGCATAATAATAAGGAGTTGTCTATAATGCGACTTTTTGGAGATTCCGGTGACGGAATCCGGCAGAAGAAATGAAGTTAAATCTTGATTTTTAGCAGTTAAAATGGTTTTTTAACTGCATATTTGGATTCAGCGCCCTGAAAAACCCCTGGGAGCCATTGATTGTGCAGAAATTAGCTATCAAACTTGGGATTCCAATGAATTGCTGCCGGATTTTGACCGGAAAAATCTGCCAGAAAAACTTTCAAAAAGTCGCGTTATAAACTATTGCTAATAATAACCTATTACGATTCTAAATTGTATGATATCGCATTTATTGAAATATATACAACAAACATTCCAATGAATGCTGATGGCAGGTTGATGTTATGCCACGCATTGAAATGTTGACCCGCTATTTATGAGAGAAAAAAACACACCGAACTCACTTTAACCACCCAATATAAGAAATTCAGAGTAATCCACAGAAGAGAGAGAAATGGACGGCAACGACTTTATTTTTGGAGGAGAAAGAGAGCTTTGGAGGAGAAAGAGAGCGTAACGACTTTAAAGAATTCAGGGTAATCCACGGAAGAGAGAGAAATGGACGGTAACGACTTTATTTTTGGAGGAGAAACAGAGGGTAACGACTTTATTCATTTTTAGATTAGTATGGCTCGACTTATTTTGGAAACAATTTGGCTGACAGATCGTTAACAAGATCAAGTGCATGTCATTTTCATTCTCTAATCACCTGGGAAGGTCTGAAGGAGGAGGTTCCAATGTTGCAAATACCGTTTTTAACTGAAACGCTATATTCAGTTTTTATGACAAATGATTATCTAAGCTACAGTGCAAGGGCTAACCAGCTTGCTATAAGGCATTAAATGTCCAAGTACATGCATGCTATATAACAAAATAACACACAGCTTTTATTTTTAATTTATGTAGTCACTGAGAACTATGTGTTATTTTGTTATATAGCATACATGTACCAGGCCATTTAATGCCCTATAGCAAGCTGGTTAGCCCTTGAAAAACCACGCCCCTATAAGAAACATCACAAAAATAAGCCATCCATTAAATTTTCAAAACCCTAAAATGTAAATTGCTATTGATTTTATAATCTATAATACTCGATTGGAAATTAACTAGGAATAATATACCTGGATTGTCAGCTTTGAATCTAATGGCAGTTCATCCATTCAACGGTATTGCGCTTCGGGGGATCGACGAGATTAAATTTAGGAGGGTCAGCTTCAGGGTTATAATTCCCGAAACCTTGACCTACCACGTAAAAGTTGTAACCATCAAGATGCATTGGACGGTTATCAGCCACGAAGATGTTCGTTGCCTGGAAAACCTTTGGTGATGATGTACAATTGTGCTCAAGCACTTTCAATTTTGTCCCAGATGCAGGAGCCCAAAGACTCATACCCCGTGTAATGGAATACAAGGGGGGGATTTTGAGGAAAATTTGTGT
Source organism: Pinus taeda (assembly GCA_000404065.3). NCBI lineage: Eukaryota > Viridiplantae > Streptophyta > Pinopsida > Pinales > Pinaceae > Pinus > Pinus taeda. The sequence goes on from APFE030033428.1 coordinate 296,902, forward strand.
AAAGACACCATTAATGCTTAATATGAGATTTCTCTCAGCTAGCTTGCATAGCAATACAAAAGTCCCTCTACTACGGTATACTCCCTTAATGGTTTCTTTTCCATTTTACTTATTTGTGATCTCCACTCCTCTTTTGCGAGTATCTTCGATGAAAAATTCATTTTTAGAAAGCCCAAAACACAATATCATTATTCAAATCCTTGAATGACAGTTTTTTTATTGTATTTAGGCACAAAAACTTAGTATTCAACACTAAAAAAATGCCTAGCAAGCTTATATACAAGAATGGTAGGATTCTACTCATGAAATTGCTACTCTAAGCACTTGTGTGCCTCTTCTCTTTCCATGTATGATTTGAAAGTCCCTATGGAAATTTTCTCTTGTTTCTCCCATTCTCTTACATCTTTTATTCATTGGTAAACTCTTGAATTCTAAACTGGGTAGTTGTGCATGTTTTCTATTAAATTATAAAAATACCCCATAAACATATTTTTAAATGAAGTAGTTGATTTCATCTCCTACCCAATTCTTGATTTTTAATGAATTATAGTATTACTTTTTATATTCGTGCTTACATTCTGAGTCTATTGTTTGGGGTTTTTAATTACTAGAGGAATATTTACGTATGGATTATTTTTAATTGTTAAGTTTGGTTCATCATAACAATGACATTTATCAAACTCAAGTTGTTAAGGTGTGGTGAAGAATATTGTTATTTTATAAAAATTGCTTGAGAAGTGTGTTCCTTCCTTCATAAATAATATATGTTGTTACCCTATCTCAAGGGTTTGGTCTATATTAAGTATATATGGTGTTACCCTACCACAAGGGTTTGGTCTAGATTGAGTTTTTCCTGTGACTTCTTACCAAATTTAAAATATACTATAAAAAAAACCTTTAATCTTCAGAAAATAAACCCAATAATCCATAAAACCATAAACACAATGTAGATGAAACTATTGAGTTAAGGTAACATAATTTATTATTTCCAAAGAAAGGAATGCACTCCTCGAGCAATGCATGATTCAATGACAATATTCTTCTGCATTCCTCATTAGATATATTGCACTACTTTATATAACGCTATTTACCTCCCAAGAACATTTTAAAGAAGAAGATTTCTAGTTAATGGAATCTTATAGTAACTCCTACCATTTAATAATATTAATTTTTTTTCATATTAATATAATATATATCCATTATTATTCCCATGTGAACCTCCAAACTATCCCTTTACTACCTATCATAAGTATATTATATTCCTTCCTTTTTCATGTTTCATTTTTGAAACACGGGATGAAACCATATAATATCAGCTCCTAAGAAGTATATCTATCTAGTGCCAAGCACTAGAATCCATCCATTCTAGTGACAAGTGAATATGGAATCCAACTAATTTATGTTTACACTGATTTGGAATTTGATTGTCCTTATTGTGATAGGATGATGTCTGTATGTAGTGTTTTTGTGTGTCCATGTGTCCCTCATATAGTTTTCATTTCATTTCCATGTTGGTCCACAATAAGTGTGATTATACTCATACCCATGCCTTAATATCGATGTTTCATTGAGGGGTTTGGGTGGTGATATAGAAAAACCTTAGCTCTCAATTCATCTTTCTTGGAATCTTCAACATGAGGTTCTTTAGTTTATTGTTCATATTTATGCCCCTCATGTGGTTGATTTTTAGGGTCTTTTATATGCCACTTCTTTGTCATTTCAACCTTGGAAACATCCTTTATAATTGTGCTCCCTATATAGACTTTTGCACGTGGCCCTTCTTGTTTACATAGAGAAATATCCTGCAATGTGATCTTCTTTTACTTGTAGAAAATCTCCATAAACTTCTTTTGAACATTAATATTAAAAATGCCAACTGATTCCATTCAAGGATATCTAAGAGCAACATTCACCTGATTCACATCTATGGCATGAAAATAGGGATGTGAGCTTCATTTTTTTTTTTTAAATTAAACATTTTCATGATTAGCCTGTCTATTTCAGACATTATTTGTAGGTACTTACAATATTTAAGAAAATTATAATTAACGAAATTAGGTTGACTACAAATATTTATATAAACAACAACTTTATTTTATTAATTATATCCATAAACCTATAAAATAGATTTTCCACAAGAATATAAACGCTTAATTTTTTCTTTATCTTGTTTTCCATAATGAGATCACATCTTTAAAACATTCATCTTATAGTGCCTATATCTCTTAAAGTTAAGTTCACTCAACCAAATTTAAGTATCCTCTCTTAGATACATATGTAAGTCATTTCTCTAAAATGATGAATATTCAAATTTTATCCATTTTATATATTCATTTATACTATGGAAATCAACTTTATGAGTGAAAGGCATCACACTCTTATCTAAAAAAATAACTAGGGTTTGAAATAAATTCTCTTAGTTTTCCTTGTGTGACTAAATTAAATTAGCCATAACTATGACTATACTTTTCTAATTTTCAATTGTGGCCACAATTATGAAATTTCATAACCACTTTGCATCTAATGGAACAATTTTAGATCCATAATTTGAACAATCATTCCCAAAACATATCCTAATTAGCTAATTTTAAATTCATAATATCTCCACTTATCGAACTCATTTTAAATAATTTTATTTTTAAACATAGGTATTCTTTTTATATTGCTAATTTCTTGAAGTTTTCCCATTATGCTTTAGAAATTAATTTTAAGTCGTCCATTAATTGATTTTTTTCCCTTGGAAAAATCTATTTTTTTTAATCATTATTATTGGCTGCTTAAATACTAATTGTTAAATATCTTTATAGGTTTTAAAATATAACATAAAAGAAACCCTTAGTCTTCAACCAATAAACTCAATAATCCACACACAAGAATAAATTCAATATAGATCAAACCCTTGAAATAGGGTATAACCGTATATTATTTCTTAATAAGGGAAAAAAATTCTTGATACAATAACAATATTTCTCACTATGTCTTATTACATTTCTTAAACTACTTTATATAGTGTTGTTTAACTCTAAAAAATATTCTAGGAAAAAAACATTCTAGTAGGTGGAACTTTCCAGTAACTCCTTATATTTTCTAAGAATATTAAATTGTCTTCACATTATTACAATAAATACCTACTCTTATTCCCTAAGTAGCCCTTATTATCCCCCATAAGTGTACAACAAGCTTTAATGTGAAATGATGTGTGGTTGGTATAGACATAGGATTAGGAGAGGAAACCTTTCATTTTCCAATATATCAATCTTCACATATTGGGGAGATGAAAAATTAGAACTTCTCAATGTATCAATATGAAAAAAGTAGATATATAGGACTTTTAATGTTGGAAATATTGATATATCATTGTTTACAAATCATTATAGTTTCGTAATTGTTTAATAAATGGATAAAATTTTAAACTCTTGGTTTTCAACATTAAAATTGCTTATCCAACCTCATAAAATGTGTTTTTCTTACCCTTACAATAGTGCAAACTTTAAATCCCCGAGATGATTTATTTCCACCATTGAATTATCTAGTTTATGTGTTCGTTTACCTTTCTAAAGGACCTCTCATTCCTGAAACTAAAGGAAGGTTTTTTTGCATCACAAGCCATAAAAATGTCATTATATTCAGGGCCACTCTTAGTAGATGGGATGTGAATATTTCTTAGAAATATAGATTCAATTTTCTTAGAAGATTAGGTTAAATCAACCCAATGATCAACTAGCCACGTGGACCGTTTCCACTTGTAAAGTGTTTTATTCTATTTATGACAATAAGTTAGAAGTGCTCAAGAAAGATGATGCCACAAGTCCATACTAAAAAATTGTTTGCAAAGGAATGATATAATTTTAAACTCAATAATCATGTCAAAACAATATCCCCATACTCCAACATAACCATACTCCAACATAACATACTTAAGGAGATGTTTAGATAAATCAACATATATACACATCCGAACATTGGTGTTGGAAACCAAATGAATAGTGAGGGAGACAAGGTGATAAATCTACTTGAAATGATGTCAATGGCCTCAAAGAGAAGCATCACTCTAGTGCTATAAAGGGAGGCTAAACAATCTTATCCATACTTGGACCTCAATTAAATATTATAGGTTAAAATCAAGATGGAAAGTATTCATAAAAAGACCTAAATTTTCCCTGAGCTTGACTTCCCAACTATATATTCATTTTCAATAATTTGAACTACATTTGATTCAAAAACATGTTTAAAAATGATAAATAAATTTACAATGTAATGGATTATGATATCTTTTGTTTGGGATATTGAAAAATACCTCTAATATACATGTTTGGAGCTTTATCACTACAGTTAATAAACTATTTCATCTCCCAAACATATCATGTCTTGCATAATATCCATATTCTAATTAAACTCATATAGAGTCAATTTTAAAAACTATTAAAATTGTTTTGTTCCACAACATAAAAGTAATGTATTAATTAATTGCAATCTTGGTTTTTAAGTAAGATTGGAGTTATGTTTGAATAAAAATGTATTATTAAAAAATTAGCTTGCCTTTGTTAACTTTAATATTAATTATTTTTTAGTATCAAAAGTACAATTAGTAACTTTTATAAATTATAGTGTATAAAGTAATATTTTATATGTTTTATCTTAAAATTCATTATTTTAATAAATTAATAAAGATTCATTTAAATTAATTTTAATTTTAAAATAATAAAAATAATTAAATTATTAAAATATAATTTTGTTATCCTGTAAAAAATAAATTTATTTGAAAATTAAAATCAATTATAAATATTTATTTATTTTTTATAAATTTTTATATCTTAATGATTAATCAAATGAAACGTCTACCTACGTTATTATAAATATTTATCCTTTATTTATAAATTTTATATCTTAATGATTACACAAATGAAACATCTACCTAGTTTATTCTTATTCATGAATACTTCCTGTCATTAAAGATTTAATTGTTGACTTAGAGAATAGTTCCAAATTAAGGTACGGCGTATTAAAAAATAAATAGTCATAGGTATCGAAATCTGGTCATGAACGACGAAATAACAGGCCTTCTTGTTACCATAGAGGAACTAAAGATTTATTTGTTGACTTAGAGAATAGTTCCAAAATAAGTGACAGCGTATTAAAAATTAGGTAGTCATGGTATCGAAATCTTGTCATGAACATTGAAATAACAGGCCTTGTTGTTCCCCTAGAGAAGACAAGATGTTGGACAAAAGCCCCTTAGCTTCGATGTTCTAAGCAAACCTAACTTTTCATCATGTGATAGAGCAAAAGATATTTAAAATTAACTTTAAAGTTTGGTTTTAAAAATCGTCAAAACAATACTTGGTAATGAAGAATGCAGCCTCTTGCAATAACACAATTGAATTTTAAATACATGACATAAAAAAATGTGTTAAATTGAAAGATTACACAATCGAATTTTAAATACATGACCTAAAAAATTGTGTTAAATTGAAAGATTGGGAATTACTTCAAGTCTGTGAAAACTACAAAATGTAGTACTCTTACTCATAATGCGCTTCGTGTAACCAGCAGAAGAATAATATATAACTATTCTAAATTTTATCATACCCAGTACTCTTACTCATAATGCGTTTCATATGATAAGCAGAAGAATAAGGTCATTTTTAAGTCAATTGCAGGTTTTCGGAATATTCGAGAATCCGATAGAGATGAATATGGTCAAAAATTGATCACTCTATATCTTTAGAATTCCCAAATATTTCAGGAATCTACAATCAACTTAAGCTCACCAAAAAAATAATATATAACTATTCTAAATATTATCATATTTATACAAATATATAGAACAAACATTCCTCGGAATGCTAATGGAATGTTGATGTCATGCCACGCATTGAAATGTTGACCGGCTCTTTATGAAGAAGAAAAACGATGATGTAATGCCACGCATTGAAATGTTGACCCGCTCTTTATGAAGAGGAAACATACGGAGTTGTCTATAATGCGATTTTTTGGAAATTCCGGTGAGTGGAAGAAATTGAGGTTAAATCTTGATTTGTTGCAGTTAAAATGGTTTTTTTAATTGCATATTTGGATTCAGCATCCTGAAAAACCCCTTGGACGCTTTGATTGTGCAGAAACTAGCTATCAAACTTGCGATTCCAATAAATTGCGGCCGGAATTTAACCGGAAAAGGCCACTAAAAAAACTTCCAAAAAATAGCATTATAAACAACTGCTAAACCTACTGTAGTCGTTCTAATCCATCTTAGAGAAAGAATTTGAATTTATGTGCTTAAATAGTTATGTGCTTGGTCTTTCCAAATATGGTTCCATCAAGAACAAATACAAATACTGCAAGCCGGTCCAATACAAATACTGCAAAAGAATTTATATTTATGTACTTAAATAATTAAGTGGGTAAGTTTGGTCTTTACAAGTACGGTTCAATCAAGAACAAATACAAATACTAAGCTGATCCCATACAAATACAAATACTGCAAACTGGTCCAATACAAATACAAATACTGCAAACTCGTCCAATGGTTAAATAAGGAAGTTTGATCTTCTCAAATATGAACGAGTCCTGAGCAAGTACTACAAGCTCAACTTATTCTGGTGAAAAAAAAAAAAAAAATCCTCAGTACTCCACGGAAGACAGAGGAACAGAGCGGTAACAACCGCTTTATTTTTTTTCGAGAAGGAAAACAGAGCGTAACGACTTTATTTTTGGAGGAGAAAAGGAGCGTAACGACTTTTTTCATTTTTAAATTCTTATGGCACGACTTATTTTGGAAACAATTTGGCCGACAGCTCGTTAAGAAGATCAAGTGCATGTCATTTTCAATCTCTAGCACCTGGGCAGGTCTGGAGGAGGAGGTTCCAATGTTGCCAAATAACCAGGACCGTTCTTAACCAGAAACGCCATATTCAATCCCCATGACAAATGATCGTCCAAGTGACAGTGCACGAACCACATCCCTGGGCAGACCATCACAAAAATACTCCATCCATTAAATTTTCAAAACCCTAAACTGTAAATTGCTAGTGATATTCTAATCTATAATACTAAATTGGAAATGAATTAGGAATAATATACCTGGATTGTCAGCTTTGAATCTAATGGCGGTCCATCCATTGACTGGAACGCCTACGGTATTGCGCTTCGGGGGATCGACAAGATTAAATTTAAGAGGGTCCGTTTGAGGGTTATAGTTCCCGAAACCTTGACCTACCACGTAAAAGCTGTAACCATGAAGATGCATTGGATGGTTGTCAGCCACGAAGATGTTTGTTGCCTGGAAAACCATTTGCACTGTACAATTGTACTCAAGCACTTTCAGTTTTGTTCCGGATATAGGAGCCCAAAGACTTCGGGGTATGTTTTCCCCCGTATAATTGAATACAACCGGGGGATTTTCAGGAAAATCTGTGGTAAAGACACCATTGATGCTGAAAAAAGCTGCTTGAAGCAAGGCTATAGTGGGCAATACAAAGGATATGTTGTTCATACTTGCTTTAATCCTTGTTCCATTGGGGCCTCCACAGGTCTGCCCCGGCTGGCATGGAAGCAACCCTAGTCCAACTGTGGAGATGATGCTTTCATTTATCTTCTGCGGAACCTCGACTGGGTGCTCTTTGGAAGCTAGGCTTCTGAGCCCACTGCCAAATCTAGTGACGGTTGCAGTGTCGTTGTAGAATGGAAGCACAGGAAGAATGGGAGGGGTTGATAATTGATGGCCAAGATACTCTAAAATGGCAGTAGTTGTGGTGTTATCGAAAAATCCTGATTGCTGAGTACTGTATGCTCGGGCGGCCATATAGTATCTGCCCACAGGCTGGTTGGCCGTGACAAGAACATCGGCAGTCTGGCCGGGAGCGATAAAGAGTACATCGGTTTTATATGGTTTAGTGTAACAAGCATCCACTGCTACGACTGTAAGTTCGTGGTTTGCTATCTTGAAAAAAAGCTCGTCATTGAGTGCAGCGTTGACGATTCGAAGAAGGTAGGTTTTTCCGGATTGTACAGAGACCCGGAATGTTTCTGCATCCATGTAACAAATTTTTTAGCCGATCAATACAGACTAATCTTATCATTTCAGGGAATTGAACATTGATACTAAGAGAGTTAAGCACCCATTTCAATCACTCCCTTGATCTACCTTCACTATACTTATTAACCCACCTCAACGAACCCACCTCGACTACTCGATCTACCTTTACTTAACCAAAAGACATAATAATTATTAGTATTACCTGGTGCGGAGCAAGGATACAGGTCCCCTGGCTGTCCATTTATGGTGAAGGCGTTGGATATATTGGGCGCAGCACCTGTGAGCAGCGCTTGATTCACAACCGAGATGGGGTCTCTGTTCCACCATTCTCCTATTTCAAAAACAACATTATCCATAATTTGAATCAATCTCAACCTCTAGACCTAAAAGTATTTGTTTATTAAATTTCGTTAAAACAATTCATCACCTATTATAATAGGAATTTCGCCATGGGGTTTGGGAAAAGGATATAAGCTTCCTTCCTCAGGGTAGATTACTATAGCTCCATGGACCGTAGCTCTGAGCCACGAGACATGAGCATGCCACCACAAGGTTCCTTCCTGTCCAGTAATGGTGAATCTGTGTGTAAAACTTCCACCTGGTTGAATTGGGCACTGTGTGACATACCCTGCCCCATCTGCCCATCCTGTGCGCAACTGCCTCACACCATGCCTAACAAATCCAACAACAAATCTCGTCTTATTTTTTTTTATAACAAGAAGGGAATAGACTATTTCTCAAAGATTTTGTGGCCAGAGACGTTGTCATACCAGTGAATTGTGGCATTGTACTGGGCTCTGTTAATAACTTTAACAACAACAGTGTCTCCCTTGTGGACATACAGAGTTGGACCTGGTAGCTCGCCATTGACAGCAGGTATGGTATGTTGCTGGCACAGCCTGCTAATTGTCTTCGGTTCAATCTGTAACATTCAAAACAACATATTTTTTTTAAATTTTAAATATTCTTAAATATTATACTCATGTATAGTAGGATAAACAATACTCCTAGATTGTTTTAAATATTATTAATTAATTAAAAAATAAAAAATAATTATTTTTGGGAAAATATTTTTTTACAAATTAAGAGATACAATTTCAAGTAATATTGTGATTTTTTATGTTGTTTAAGATAATATTTTATTGAAAAATAGATTCAAAACTCTATAAATTTATGGGACACTCAAACTCTATAGATTAAACAACTTAAACTCAAATTTTTAAATGCCAAAAAATCTGTCAAATTTTGATTAAAATTAACTTGACAAAATGCCTTGAAAAAAACTATTTCATTTATTACACTACTTTATAAAATAATTTAATCAAATATCCAAAACAATAAATAATTAACCAAATTTCATCTCTAAAAAAATCCCAAAAATGTCCAAAACAATAACCAATTAACCAAATTTCACCTCTAAAAAATTCTCAAAAATACTTAAAAAAAAAACTATAGTAAATCTTGAAAAGAAATTCCCAAAAATACAATATTAAATCTTGAAAATAATAGTGAATAAACATACTTACAACAAAGGTATGAAAGTGTATTTTTGCGCTGGTTATGGCAGCCAAATAAGCAGCTAATGTGAGTAGAAAACCAAGCCTGGCTGATAATACAGGTAGTGATGGGAATGCCATTGTTGCTGCTGAAGCAAAATATTTTGTAAGCACTACTACGCTTGCAATAAAAGGCTCTCTAAGAAACTTTGCAAGTCGAACACAATACTTGTGGTGTGTGCTTCTATTACCAAGACTATATATATATAGAAAAAAACAGAAATTATGAGAGAGTCACGAGTAGTAATTCGAAATTTGAACTGTGAAACCACAAAACAGAGCCGCCACTTACGGAACCGTGGGCCGTGCAACAATGTGAATTTTCAAGGTAACTATGTTAAATTGGGAATTGCTTCACGGCTGAAAATGCCAGCAACGCACTTTAATTTTCCACGTAAGTATGTCAGTGGGTGCCCGTTGAAATTGCTTCATGCGCGATAATGGACACTCAACTGCCTTGAATATGAACTTTCTGAGAATATTTCAATAAATAGTTGTGCGTAACAGGTGTTCATTTGTTACGGAAAAATCTTCCAACAAAGTGATTCATGTTGCGTGACGGCACTAGCTTTTCGGCAGCCTCCATGTTTATGCGTTCAAAGTCAGATTGGATTTTACTTCTTACTTTTTTGGGTTATCGTTTTCTATGTTTAGCCACCTAATCTCTCTCATTCTGGAAACAATGTGGTTTGACTAATTGTTTTTAATTTTTAATATTTTTAACATTATGTTTAATTTATTATTATTTTTATTAAAATGTAAAAGATATTGATTGAGAATGATTTCAGCATAATTATTTAGAGAATCATTTGTCGATACGTTTCGAACCAACTAATGTAATTCATCG
>APFE030033444.1:23990-40335 GCA_000404065.3 Pinus taeda
AATAGTATAATTAATTAAAAGCTTATGATCAATATATCTTCATAATAATAGTTAATGATAAGGTAATAGCTATATCATAATTACTTAATGAAATATTGTAATTAAGTACTAGTTATTATTATTATTATCTTTAATTAAATTATTAAAGCAATGCTACGAACTACTAAAAAAGGGAGAGGAAAATCTACCACTAAATGCTAAACCTAAGATGTATTGTTGTCCTTAATTACTCTTATTAGGGGAAGCCAGCTTCCACTAATCTCCATACCATTGTCTCTGTTGAGATTATGCGGATGCTTCATAATTTCAAGAGCTTCTCTAATCTTTCGTCTATGATGTTGTTCTTCCCTTGCGATAATTGAGGCGCTTTCCAAACAGACATGGTGTTTTTTTTTTAGAAGTGTTCTGCCAAGGCCGAGGTACGAGACCTTTCATTCTTAATATCAGCTCCATGTTCCTTAAGTCTAGTCTGCACGGAGCGACCAGTTTCACCAATGTAGCTTTTTCCACAAGAACAATCTATTTTATAGACTCCCTTAAGCTGATGTCTATCAATACCATCTTTGACCGACCTCATACCTTGCCTAATAGTTCCAAGTGTTGAGAATTGCATGTTTATGTTTTTATTCCTTAGGATTTTAGCAATCTTATCAGTTACTCCATAAATATAAGGTAGGAATACCCTACCACACTGAGGCTGGTCTTGAGCCTTAGGTTTATGAGATAACATCCTTCTTTCAGCTTTCTCTATATCTCTTTTAATCTCTTTTTCTTTGTAGCCTATACTTTTAAAAGTTGAAACTAAATGTTTCTTTTCTTCCTTAAGATGCTTAGCGTCAGAAATTCGAAGGGCCCTGATAGAAAGAGTGTTTAAAACACCAAATTTCTGGGCTGGGTGATGGTGGGAATCAGCGTGGAGGTAGTTTTCTGTGTTGGTTGACTTTCTGAAAACCTTATGCCCTAAAGAGCCATCCTCTTTCCTGATGATGAGCACATCTAAAAATGGAATGTTCATGTTTTCTTCAAGTTCCATGGTGAATTTTATTTCTGGTGAGATAGAATTCAGGTGAATAAAGAACTTGTCAAGCTCTGTTTTACCATGTGTCCATTTTATATTAGTATCATCGACAAATCGCTTCCACCTAGCTGGCTTCAAAGGGTAAGATTCCAGGGCTTTCTTTTCGAAGTATTCCACGTATAAGTTGGCCACGATTGGTGAAAGAGGTGATCCCATTGCCACACCGAATGTTTATTCATAATATATTCCTTGGAAGGTGGGTGGTTAAGACTTATGTTCCCGATCAGTTATTGGCTGAATGGTTCACAAAATATTTTTTAGCCCCCATAACTGAGGATGTTTCTAAGGGTGGAGTCGTTACTGAAGATTAAGTAATTGCTCGTGCCCTGTTACATACTATTTTGTCACACTTCATGTTCACTTCATGTTCCATATTCCAAAGTACCAAAATGTTGACAACTATGAAGTGTATCCATCATGATACACAGACAAAAACATCCCTAAAAAACCAAAGGAAAACTTCCTTGAGTCAATTCTGAAGAAGTTTAGCTCAAACCCTAATTTTTAGGGCCAACATTGTTTGCTCCACTCCCTACCCATGCTAATGGCAGGTTGCACTGCTTTACCCTATCGCTACCAGTGCGAGTTTTGATATGAAAACCCATGTTGAATCTCTTCTGGTAGGTTTTCCCAAAATGGGGGAGCTTCATATGCTAGAAACTTCGAGAACAACGAGCTTGATATTAGTTGTTATAGATATGGTCAGCTCTCCCATTTGGAACTCTCGATCTTATCAGTATGGGCCTTCCCCTTGAGATGTGGACCTTCCTCCCTCTTTTGTGGATCCCTAACTCCCTCTCCCTTCCTATAAATCAACTCCCTTCCATCCCCAAATGGTTGGTCATTGATTGTCTGCATTCATATACTGAGATTATGCCCAAATATTTCCCATTCTAATTTGGAGAAGGAATGCTTGAAGAGTCTTTTCTTGGACTTGGACATCCACCAAAAGAAGGTCTCCAACATCAAGGCATAGGTTGTACGCTTCCCTTTTTAACTTATTAATATATACATCTACTGTTCAATTTCCATAATTGTGTAAATGTTTATGCTTTTAGCTTAATACTTATTGATCTATTAAGTAGTTTATGTTTGATGTATGCCATATATGCTCTTGTACCTTGTATTTCTCTTTAATCTTTCTTGTAGGTACCCAAACGTGAAGAACAAGTAAGGAGCGAGTTTGGAAGCAAAAGAATCAATGTCATCTCCAAAGGATTGAGAGATTAACATAGAAAAGAGGTAGGTTACTCTCTCTCTGCATTTGTTAAACATAATCTAGAAAAGTGTATGTTAGTTTTTTAGTTTATTGCTACACCCACTCATTGGGCTAGAGAGATCGCCTCTATCCGCAAATGGACTTTTCTTCTCTGCCCTAGCATTGTTTTCAAAACCCTACTGCATTCACAATCTAGCCACTATACTAAGGACACATTTGAATTACCACGATCTTCCTTCAACAAATTTAGTTCCTTAGAAACTACATTTCTAACTCACTTTCAATTGCCTATAAGTTATGAAACTAGAACTGGAATTTTGACCATTTTCAAACAATCCGACTCCACTCATATTTTAGATCATATTCATGAGTGGAGACGTCGAAGTCAATTGGTTAAGACGTATGTTCCCGATTAGTTAATGGTTGAATGGTTCACAAAATATTTGTTGGCCCCCATAACTGAAGATATTTCTAAGGGTGAAGTCGTTATTGAAGAGCAAGTAATTGCTCGTGCCCAATATCTTGACTTGATCTATACTCAGTCTGGCATGCTCTACGATAAAATACGCAACGCTCCAAGACCTCAAAACACTGTTCCAACCACCTCTACCAAAGAATCACATGTCGTTGATGGTGTGATTGGTTCAGCTAGTTAATAGTCAATGAGTAAACTATCTTGTTCATCTCCTACTATGACTGATCAAATCTTGTCTTCTGATAATCCTGTGATTGCTTCCAAGATCAATGTCTTCCAATATATGAAGGGAAAATCTCAACAACCAGGAAGTAAGGAAAAATGCAAAGAAAAGAAGAATAAAGATAATTCTTTGCAGGAAAAACAAAACAATCAGTCTTTTGAGGAAAAACGTAAACCTCGTTTCCCATGCCTAATTTGTAATAAGGAACATTTTACTAAGGAACACAAAATTTAACTAATTCCTAAAGTTGTCATCTGGCACACTTGTCGTGTTGACAAATACCTTTCTGAATCAAGAGACGCACATGGTTGTGCATGATTCAACTTCCCTTTCCTAAGTGTTGATGCTCTCTTTTACCAAATAGAAGAGTGATGTTTTGGTGGCCACAAGGAACAAGGATTATGGGAATCCACCTCCTCAAACTGGTAGATACTGATCAACCTACTAACTCTGGTCAACCTACTTTGGATCCTCCTCCTACCACAATACATGTTTAATTAACTATTAAACCTCCTAAGGGAGTTATCCATAAATTAGCATTTAACCCACGTGTAAGAGCAACTTAAACTTATAACATAGTTGAGGACCTAGTGCAAGCTCCTTCAACTATGTCGACACTTGAGGTGTTACAAAATTGCCTCGCTTGAATGAAGGCTTTACTCGTAGCCATTGGATGGATTGATTCTTTGGATTCCAACCTTATTATCTTTAACCATGAGAACCATACCCCAATATTGCCACCATAGCTGGAGTTTATGATCCAGGTTCTCGTTCGAGGTAAAAATTTTCACCGAATTGTAGATGAAAGTGACTCAACTTGTATCATGTCAGTTACTTGTTGGAAATTTGGTTCTCCACAGCTCAGCCCGTCCCCCACTACTCTCAAAGCTTTTGATGGTAGAGGCTTTAAGCCTCTTGGGATTTTAAATTCACTACAAGTAGAACTAGCTAGTAAAGTAGTCTCGATCGAAGTTGAAGTTATAGACGGACCCTTGGATTACAATCTTCTACTGGGGCACACATGGGTTTATGCCATGGTTACCATCATTTCGACCTATTTCTGGATGATTTCTTTCCCTCACCAAGGGGCCATCATAGCCATAGACCAACTTCAATTATTTACCAATAGTTCTCATATCATTGGAAGCATTCCACTTGTGGGTGAAGCCCTACAATCCTACCAACATGTCGAAGTAGGATTGCTTAAGGATTCTTCCCTAATGGGAACATTTCCCTGTCCTCCTCATCTTCATTTTCCCCTTCCTCCTTTAGACATTTCAAAACTGGTTTCCTCTATTAATATAATTTCTTGTACTTTTCCATTTGATCCATTGATAGTACCCGATGCCTTTAATATTGATGAATTTGGTGACTGTATGTTGCTCAGTTCCATTGAGCTCGAGTATGAAGCGATCTATTCGACATGTTTGGAAGATTCTTGTTTTACTTCCTCGGTAAATTGGGTTGATCATTCCCAATATTTTGGTTCCTCCTCTGACCTTTTCATGAGTACGTTCCCTACTGATGAAAGCATCATATATATTATGATGTCCAATGAGACACCTTGGGATGAGAATCATCATTGTTCCTTGTTACCTGCAAGGCTTGAGAATAATCTTGATGATACTTATTCACCTAATGTTACTAAAATTTGCAAGGATTGTGCTTCCATTCACGATGTACATTATGAGAAGAACCAATCAAATATCGAAGAAACCATTCCTCTCAATATCTCGATTAAACCCAGTGTTGTTGAAAACGTTCATATTGGTGCGTCCTATTCTCTTGAAGAGATCACGACCTATAAATCCCTTTTTCAACAATTTTGGGAGGTATTTGTTTGGACATGTGAGGAAATGTTAGGTATTGAACCAAATAGTATGGTTCATGAAATCAAAACCTATCTAGATGTTAAGCATGTTCGACAACGTTTTCATCCAATACATCTTAAAAAGGTTGTTGCGAACAAAGCAGAGGATGAAAAAAATTTGCGCGTTGGTTTTATTTATCTGGTTCCTCTCACCGATTGGGTTTTGAACATCGTCCTCGACATGAAAAAGAAGGGTACAATTAGAGTATATGTCGACTATCCGGACATAAACTGTGCTTGTCCTAAGGACAATTATCTAACCCTATTTATCGATCAAATTGTTGATGACTATGCTGGAAGTGAAGTTTTTTCATTTATGGATGGTTTTTATGGCTACAATCATATCAATATACTCTCTTCGTATCAACACAAAACTTATTTTATTTGTCCTTGGGGTATGTTCGCTTTTCATAAACTCTCATTCAGTCTGAAGAATGTGGGTGAAACCTTTCATAAGGTTATGAATTATGCCTTTCACGATATACAACAGATAGTACAACCCTATTTGGAAAACTTACCTTCTCATTCTAAGTAGCGTGAAGATCACCTTATGTATCTTAGGGAAATTTTCTTACGTTGTCGTCATTATAATATCAGATTAAATATGCATAAGTGTGTTTTTTGCATCCAATCTGGTAGGCTTATCGAAATTTTTTTTCTCAAAACAAGGAATCTGTATTGATCCACTTAAATTCCAGGAAATTCTTGATTTTTTTGCACCTTCCTCGCTCATTTAGCTATAACGACTTCAAGGGAAGGCCAAATTTCTATGGAGATTCATTCCCAATTATGCAAAGCTCATGAAAGGATTCACTCACTTGTTGAAAAAAGGAGTTCCCTTCCATTGGGACGATATAGCCTAGAAATCCTTCGATGGTCTAAAATATGTCCTGGTTCAAGCATCGTTGTTTTATCTCCTTGATTATCAATGCGAATATTTCCAATACTTTTCCATTGCTATGACACCATCGCCATGGTGTTGGTCCAAGAAGATGACTTGGGAGATGAACATCTTATCTATTAGTTAATCGAAATTTGAATGATACCAAGATCAAATATACTCACATTGAAAAGTTGGATTCGAAAATTGTTCAAGTTGTCCAAAGGTTTCTCCACTACATTATACTTCGAAATTCTATGGTTATTTCTAACTACAACCCCATGACTTACATTCTATCACGATAGTTGTTGGGGGGAAAGTAATCCAAATGGATTGTTATTCTTCAAGTTCAATTTGGAGTTCGTGTTGTGTTGCTATAACACCCTCCAAAATTTTGGCCTACACCAAATTTCAAAGCCTACCTTGGTCTTGCATTTTGTCATCACAAAAACTGAAGTACATTCCATGTGTTTTCTTTAAGTGTTTCGGTCCCTTTTGCAAGAAAGGTAAAATGTCTTCTTTTCACATGTTAGTTGTCGCATAATGTGTAGAAGATTGTTTTGGTGGTTTCAAAGGGTTATCTTTATCTGAATGAGTTGATCTAACCATCTAAACATATGTCACAATCATTTCCAAAGTTTTAAGCATTGTCGCACAAGTGTCATAATGGTCGTCGCAAAGTGTATCTTTGGTGTCGCACTTGTTGTAAGTCATTGCAAAGTTGTCGTACTAAGGGAAATATGTGGTTCATGTGTCATAGATGATCTATGTTGTTGTGTTGTCAAGTGATATAAGAATGTGGTCACATTCAAATTCATTTCACTAATCACATCAGTTCATTGATCCCACACTTAGCCAATTTTCAAAAATTTCCTAGCAACTTAGCTTCATCCGGCCTTCCCCAACTATGCATTGTGCAGTGTCAACCCTCAAGTTGTAGCCTTGTCCCTTGACATTGTGCAATGCGCAATTCCTACCCCCAAGACTACACCCTGTGCAGTTCTAGTGCTCAAGCACGAACCTTGGCCTCCAAAATTACACAATCTGGCCCCCCAGCCTAGCCTCAATTGTGCATTGTGCAGTCTCTGAGCTCAAGCTCAGCTCTTGAGCTCTTGAGTTGTGCAATTGCGAACTCATCCAGCTTCCTTTTCCTTCCAGAACTGCGTAATAGGATGAACCAATTCCCATCCCCTCAACCTGCCAGATTGACCTCCTAGACTGCAAAATTTCCTTCCTCAATCCAACATGAACTGCGGTTTGCGCAGTCTCAAGGCTCAAGCTTCACCCCTGAGCCCCTGAACTGTGCAATTGTGCAGTCACTGAGCCTCTCTCCTAGCCCATAACCCAATTCTGTCTCAGGCAGTGGATCAAGATGTGTCATCTTAGACTACGGGTTTTATCGAACTGATGTCATCTCATAATGAGTGAATTGATGATGTAGGTAATCTATCATACCATGAAAAGATGATGGAGAAGGAGATGGAGAAGGTAAACATGTTGAAAGACACTTATGTAGTTGATTATGCAAGTTGATCAATCAAGAGAAGACAAAAGGGACACTAGTTTGTGACCACAACTCAAAACTTGATATCATTGAAGGCTCCTTACCTCTAAGCCATAAGGAAGTGGATAGAAGAGCATCATAAACAAGACATGTAGCAAGTAGCAACAGAAGTGGCTTGACATTTCCATGTCAACAGTATCATGCCATGTCATGTCATGAGTTATCGTGTGCCACATCATTATTGTGGATTATGTAATTACTTATTTGAAATGTATTGTAAAGTGGAAGTCCAAGGGATACATTCAAAATGTGAAGAGTCATGTAAAGGAGAAAAGTCATAGGAAGTCAAAGAGTTAAGAGGGTAGTCAAAGAGTCACAAGGAAGGTGAAGCATCACCTCATTGGTTATATATACACTCTCATTGTACGAGCAACAAACTTTTAACCTTGGTTCCTCCCACAAATCATTAGAGAGACCAACTAGTTCTTTTGGGGAGTAAGGAGTGGCTCCAATGCTCCGCTATTGGAGCTAGTGGTGTTCATTGTATACATGTGTCTTGGAACTTTTACTTAATATAAGAAGCCTCATGGCCAACACATTCTTCATGCATGGATTATGAATATTTGTCAAACTATTTTTTGGATTTTTGTAGTTCATATTTTCCTTCATCTATGCTAAAATAGTTGAACTATTTCAGTTATTTTAGTACTTATCATATTGAGAATGTGTTGTAATTGTTACTATTGCTATCACATCCTTGTGGACTATTAGACAAATCACTTTTTTTTATTGTTGTATTGACCATCACATCTTTGTGGACTATTTTGTTGGATGTCAAACAAATCCTTATTGGTTACGTGTGTCTCCACTATGGTCGTACTATTACCTCCCTCTTAGAGGCTCACTTTATTTTCTCCCTCTATAGTAGAAGAACCTTAACTCACTTACAACCGAAGGCTCACCAGGCATACTCACTTTCTTTTCTAAGGAACGTTTGTGTTTCTCTCTCTTGCTGACAGTTAGATCCAAGGAAAATCTTTAAGAAACCGACAACTGGCCATATTCAGGATGGGGCTCCTATACTAAATGGTGCGAGGTCTAATTGGGACCACATATCAGGGAGACCCCTTGAATGTTGGTGGGTCCAACACCATCAACATTATGGTGCTAGAAGAAGGGCACCCATATTTTTATGGTTGATAACCTCACCCACCCAAATCCTACTTCCTTCGATTAAGGCAGTAATATTCCCAACACCTCCCCAACGCATATTCTTGAAGTTGGCAACCCTTCTCAGCCCGAGGTTGTACAAACTTGTGAGATCTCTTACGACCAAATTCAAGCCATTCGCCCTATCACCCGTAAGTTTGCAAGGGTTATTGGATTGATACAAGGAATACATAATCTTCCATATTTTCTAAAGAACCCAACCACCTCTACCAGGATAGTGGTTTCAATAGTTGAATATTTGTTTCTTGCCACCCTTGAAGGGTTAGCAGACTCTGAGGAGAATGCGTAAAAACCAAAGCAGCCTCCATCCTTCAATGGTGGTGATAGTGATAATGTGGTACTGTCGGACAATACCTTTTATGGGTTAGGTGGTAAAGAAGAAGAAGAAGACCCATTAGATTTTGACGAAAAGGGAGAAAACAGTGACGAAGACATGGCGGACCAAGATCTAGACCAGATAACTCAGGGCCCACTTGCACCGATGGGTGCTTTACACAAAATGTTGAGACACCCGGAGAAGTTGTCAACAAAGTACAACCCTTACAAAGTGTTACACAGCATTTTTTCACTGTCCCTGTAACACCCCCCCCTCGGTCTACGATCTTGGAGGACCTCTATAGTGTACCTAACATGCTTTCCCATCATGAAGAAACTCCTAGTATGTCCCTCTTCATGAGCAGAATAATCCCCCTTTGCATCATTTCCCAAGAATCTTCCTTCTATCCCAGTTTACAAGACCGGTACTACTGACCAGTTTTCTCCTCGCGTCGATTTGCAAAGGTTAAAACTATACCTCATGTTGTTTAGAGTGACTAATCCATTTTTCAGTCATTTTGATCATCTTTTGGAATATTTTTTAAATATGGAGCCGAATCTTCCATGTCTAGAAGCTTCGTAACGGAAGTCTAGTAGATGGTTGGGCGAGATGGAGCCGAGGAAGTCAGTTTGGGCTCATTTCCCCTATCAAGATGGAATAACCTCAAGAGATAAAACCTTCTCCCATGATGAGAGGAACCATCTCCCATCCATATCAACTATAAAAAACTCTCTTTTTCCCAAGCAAAAGCTAGTTGGAGTTTTGGAGTAAGTTTGAATAATCAACAAGTCATCTATAACTTGTAGCTTTCTAGTGTATGCTTAAGGGAGAATAGTGTGACTTTGGTTTGGTTTGAGACTAGAGGGAAAGAGGCCTTAGAAATTTCATTGTTGGGTTATCCATGAAGTGGTAGCAGAAGTGTGGGAACCCGGATACGTCGGAGGAGACCAGCAATGTCAATGCACCGGTTGTAATCTCTTTCTGATTTATATAAATGCAAATATTGATTAATTTCCTACATGAAGCGTCATTTTAAATATTTATGGTTTAATGTTCCTTGACATATTAAGTGGGCTAAATACAATATTGTATGCTATCATGTTTGTTGTTGTTTGCTTGTTATAGGTATTTGAAGGAAGGAAACGGGAGATAGATGGAGTGAGGAAGCAAGATCATCATCAAGAGGAATAGTGTTCTAAGAGGTAGGCCCTCTTACTTGATTCTAGCGTAAGGAGATTTCCCATAAATAGTTTTTTTGTGGCTAGACCGACTCTCTCAGGCTAGAGGAATTGTTTTTGTCCGCAGTGAGAATTTACCTGCACCACAAATTGGCAACTTCGCTGGGGAGCCAATCCTTCTGTTTGATTGATTTTCATTTTATGGATTTGTGTGAAATTTTCTAGTATCACCATTTCCCTTTAGTGTTCTCTGCTTTGCCTGGTTTATTTCTCTGAGCCTAAAATTTGCAGTGGCAAGTCTGGTCTTAGCCTTTGAAATTTATTTATTTCCTTGAATCCTAAGTCAGCGTGTTTATTTTTCTAATAGTCGCACCGATCAACACGAGTTTCTCAAAAACAGTCGTGTCGACCCCCCTTTGACACATGTTGTCAATTAGGTAGCCACAGTGATTCCTGTAGGTGAAGATCAGGGTTTACCCTAGATCATAGCCTATGTGTCTTTCCCTTCTGATTTCTCTCTCTCAGCTTGTTTTCACTGTTTTCTCCCTGGCTGGAAAGCTATTTTAGCTTGGTTTGTATGATTAGTTGATTTGCATCTTCTTCACTTGGTTTCTTGAGTTCTTGGATGGTGTATAACCCTAGGGCATCTAGGTAGTCACCCATTCACTTGTTTGCGTGCTCAGAAAGTCAAGTCGATAGTCAAATTTGCTCCTTGCATTTCTTTTTATTAGTCCTTTTGTTGCTTTGATTTCCATTTAACAAGTTTGAAAAGTTTTGTTTGGTGTTTGAGCATCTCTTTTAGGGCATAGATCACATTGCCCATGTTGTTTTTGGTTCAGTCTTTGCTTCATTAGTTTGAAAGGAATTCTCTTTTGTGCTTTGTGTTTGCTTGTGATTGATGGTATTGGAAATATTTCATTGAAGTGTTTGTGAAAGATTCATTCCATTATTTCATTAAAAATACATAATTCTAGTTTGTTGAATCAATATGTTATGTTAGTTAGCATCATTGAAGGTTAGAGTTGCATTGCCACTTGCATTTGAAAAGAAATGAATTATCTTTACTAGTGAAAGGGCTACTTGAAGTGCATTTGATAGGAAAGTTAGGAATTGGAAAGATTTTTTTCATCATTTTGTTTTCAAAAGAGAAATAATGAAAAAATCATTTTTATTTCAATTGTTTGTTTTGTTGCATTTGATTGCATTTTCTACTCTCATTAGTGTAGACAATTCATCGAATTGAAATGGTATTGTCTCATTTAGCTGCATATAGGTGTTTTTCAAGTCACATCAATAAGGCCTAAAAACCGAGACATAATTTCAAGATAAACTCTAAAATGTACTCAATTAGCCTAAGGTGCATTTGAAATCTAACAATCACATCTTAGAAGTTCTAGGCTAGAGCCATGTTTTGGCATCTTAAAACCTAACAGTTGTCGTTCGCTTCGGCACTAGACAGCGCTAGTATGGACTTGTACTCCCCGTACTGTCGAGTATATAAAGGGAGACCCCACTAGGTTGCAATCCTTTATCCATAGGAAGCCGAGTTTTCCGCCTTGTAAACATGATACACCGAACACAGCATTCGGGGAGATTTCCTTCCCGTACTTCTCGGTTTGCTGAGAGTTATTCTGCAGTTCACGGTTACCTAGTAATCCTTGTTACCTAGATCATCCTGAGTAGTCATTTTGATATTTTTGACTCCCTAAATATAAAATATCACCTGAGGGCTTGTCCTCTCAAGCTCGTTTCAAATCGAAAGTGATAGAGTCACCTTTGCTTCTTTCTCGACTGTTAAAACATAAAAGAGCACCAGTTTGTTTTTGCGTCTTAAAAGATTGTTGCCCACAATATTATAACATCCCTATTATTCTTTTAGACCACATTGTGAGTATACCTTTAAATACATTTTAAATCCCTTGAAATCAATCTCTCTTTTTGTTCCTTGAGACAAAATCATCGTGGTTGAACCAACGGGTTCACCTAGTTCCTCTTCCTCTTCTCTGTCTGAAAGATTGTCTGAGGAGCCTTTTCCTGAATTGCCACAGTCGCTTGAGGACCAAGGTGTTGAGATTGGAATTGTTTTGAGTATTCAACCTTTGTTGTCTCACCCTCCCCCTTCAGATATTGGGTCACTTTTTGACATTGGCCTGGAATCTCTAAATAACCCTATCCAGACTCCCAAGAGTCCACCAACTTCTGAAGATCAGCTTGGACTGGTTGTTTATCCTCTGAATCCTTTGTTCGATCTTGTTGTGATATCACCATAGCATCTATACAGTTCATACGATCAGTCGAGTATTCCTTTGGAATTATCCCCTCGAACATCTTCGGTAGTCCGTCGTCAGCTATTTTCACCCATGGAATCGAAAGGCAAAATCCTAGTCTCCTCCCTAGGTCACTTGGAGGTTTCCACTCAACGCATAGTCGAGAAGCAAGAATGTCCCTTCCCTCCTGAAGGTTTCCCTTACACGGGAAGCATTCCAACCAGTGTTCATCCTGAGTTACCGTGCAATTACATGAATTTAGCTCAGTTGGTTTTGAGCATGCCTATTGCCTCATCACTATATCACAACCCTATCTGGGCATCTGGTGCTATGCCTACCATGGGTCCATTCATTCAGAACATGACCCCCCAACAGACGGTGATTTCTGCAGTTACTTCAATCTCGATGCAACCCACCATTCCAAATCCTCTTGTTTCGTCAATTCAAGTAACCCACCTAGTTCAATCGATGATCTCAGGTCATGTCGTTGTCAGTTCTTCGATCCATCCAGTAAGTCGGCAGGCTATCCCATCGCCTAGGGGGCAGAGTTTGAATGTTTCTATTATGTCTAGCACAACCAATGTGAGTGGCTCACAACCTCACATGGCTGGGATGAACCAACCCTCTTCGACTACCATTTCAAATCCTGTTGGTCATGTTGGATCAAGTAATGTCCAGTACCAACAACCCACTATTGGTTTGTCTAGGTTAAGTCATGTCCAATACCAACAACCCAATTTTGGTCTGTCTGGGTAAATTCCATCCAGTACCAACATCCCAATATAGCTTAAGGATAATACCAACCTCCTTATGTTCCATACGGTTCACAAGAGATAGCTAATCCACCATACATCCCTCAGCCTAGACCTTATGTACAACCTGGTCCATCCGTCGCGCCCGCTGGGTATGGCTAGATATAGTTCGGGAACTTTCAAGTTGTCATTCCGGGAACTGTTCAAGTACCTTTGCAGCAGGAAGGGCAATCTTC
Organism: Pinus taeda; assembly: GCA_000404065.3. NCBI lineage: Eukaryota > Viridiplantae > Streptophyta > Pinopsida > Pinales > Pinaceae > Pinus > Pinus taeda. The sequence goes on from APFE030033444.1 coordinate 37,219, forward strand.
ATTGCAGCAATAGCCATCCATGCAGCAGCAAGGCCAGATGATGCCGCAACAAGGACACCTGCAACAACCGCAGGGGTAACTCTCACAATAGTTGCAACAAACCATGCAGTTGTAAATGCAGTATGCGCCACCATCCTCCCAGCCTATGCCTTTGCATGGTCAAACTCTGCAACCACAAGGACAACCTTATAGCCACAAGGTCAACCTAGGCAATAGAAACCCCTATATTCATATCAACAGGGTCAACCCTTGCAAGTGCAAGGCCAAGGTCAAGTCCTGCAGCAATAGGCGCAAAATCCTGATGTCTAAGGGCAACAGGTTCAGCCTCCTTTTGTCCAAGGGCAGCAAGTCCAAAATCCTTATGTCTAGGGATAGCAAGTGCAAAATCCTTACATCCAAGGGCAACAGGTCCAAAACCATTTCATCTAGGGGCAGCAAGTCCAAAACCATTTCATTAGGTACAAAATCCATATGTCCAAAGCCAGCAGGCTCAACAACCTTTTAACCCATATGTTGCTTATCAACAACCTCTGGCCAAACAGTTTCAAGGCTTTCAAGGTCTGAATCCTCCCTACGGGCAAGGTAACCTACAGTGGGGGGAAATAAAATGCCTTATGGACAAAATCCTCCACTTTGGAGACAAAATCCTTACCAGCAGGGATGGTTCGACCTCAAATGCCTTTGAATACTCAATTCCCATTCTTGGCTACGCTGGAATTGCCAGATGTGTCTAGACTCACGAATGACCCGATTCTTCATTTGCCATACTTGCCTCCAGTTCCATCCAAGAGTTTGAGCGATTGTCCAATGTTTGAAGGAAAAGAAAAAGAGGATCCTCAAGCCGACGTGATGACATCTCACCTTTTTTGCTCCTCGAATTTGTATGTCGATGACTCCATTCATCTTCGTCTTTTCCAACAAACTCTTACAAGGGCTACAGCCAAATGGTATATCGAGCTACCTCGAAATACCTATCATGACTCTAGCCCTCTCACCATGGCCTTTCTCACACATTTCCAGCTACTGGTTCGCTATGAAACTGGCACCATTTGTTAATGTTGCTCAAGAAAGACATTGCAACTAACATCTCCAATCACATCCATGAATGGAGATGTAGGCATCGTTTGATTAAGTTTGAAATTGTTGATCAGCTGTTGACCGAGTGGTTCACCAAATCATTCGTCAACAAAATTACTGAGGACATTGCTATGGGTGGATCTGTCACTGAGGAACAAGCGATCGCACGTGCCTAGTATCTAGACCTTGTATATTCACAGTTCGAAACATTATATGATGTGTTACCCGATGCGCACAGACCATCATCTGATCTGATGATATCCAAGTATCCAGCTACCCCTTCGGTTGATGGAGTAATTGTTCAGTGACTCAGACCCCTGCAAAGTCTTGTTCCAATAGAAGTCGGTCTCCAACACTACTCCCAGTGACTCCTCTTGCAATTCATCTTGCCCTGGTAAAACCTCGGAGGTTCACGTTGTCTAGTCTACCGCAGTAGATAAATCCTCTAAAGGTAAGAAGAAAGGTAAAGGCAAGTTTAAAGTCAATGCCCCAAAACAGGGTCCTCCTAAGTTGTCTGTTGGTGGTGTTTCCCAACAAAAACTGAAGTATCCATGCATCATCTGTGAGGAGGATCACTATACTAAGGATTGTCCTAGACAATCTGAAGTTAGTTGTTTGCTCAAAGGTACCCTAGTTCTCCTAAAATATCCCTTTCCATCCCAGTAGACTCAAATGGTAGACCACCTCAGTCATCTGCTATGTTCATGATGAGTACCCCGATCAACGTGGCTACCAGGTCAAAGTATTATCAAACCCCTACCCCATTAATGAGGAAAGAGAAAGAAGGTACCCGTTCTTCTTCCGCCCCGTCCAGTTCTGGTCCTCTCCATATAGAGCGACCTAATCCTGATTCCGCCATTCGACCACATTCTCGAGGTGTGCTTCGAAAGTCCTCATACAATCCTAATGCTCGAGCTACTCAACATTATAAAATTGTTGAAGATTTGGCTCAAGCGCGATCAGTTATGTCTACTCTCGAGGTCCTTCAAAGTTGTCCTTCTCAGTGGAAATCGTTACTGTCAACTATTCGGGGTATTGATCCAACTGACTCTAATCTCATCTGTTTTGACCTGGAAAACCACATTCCACATTTACAACATCAAATTGCCTTTCTCATTCAGGTAATCATAAATGAGAAAACCATTCATAGGACCGTAATCGATGAAAGTGCTTCTACCTACATCATGTATGTTGCTTGTTGGAAGGTGATTGGTTCTCCTACTCTGAACCAGTCCCCTAACACTCTGTAAGCTTTCTATGGGTCCAATTCGTGACCATTTACTGTCCTTCCCAACCTTGCCATTACTTTGGAGGGCAAGACGGTACACGTAGAAGTGGAGATCATTGACAGTAATCTTAACTACAATCTTCTACTTGGATGGAGTTGGACCCATTCCATGCATGTTGTAGCCTCCACCCTTTTCCGTGTGATTTGTTTTCCCCATCAAGGGAAGATAGTCATAGTCAACCAATTGTCCTTCTTTGCCTCTTCCTCCTCAGATGGAAATGTTCTGTATGTTAAGCACACCAGTGTTCCTTATGAGAGTGTGGGGGAAACACTCTTTAAAGATCCTGGCTGTTAGAAAATTATATATTACAGAGCAATGGAACACATAAGACATTGCAGAAATATAAACACAGAAAACACATAAAACAAGAGAGACACATATATACGTGGTTCACCCAATTTGGGCTACATCCATGGAGAAACAGCCAATCCTTCCTTTTATATTATCTAGCAAACTGAAGAGATACAACCTACAACAAATTTGATGTAATTCCCTCTTCGATCTCACACAATTTCCTCTCTCTTTCTCACTCAGAATATAGATCTACATAGACACAATACAATTCCCTCATATATAGCGAGGGGTTTCCTTCTAGGAAAAAAACCCTAAATTAAACATAACTTCTACCGTTAGATCTCCGCCTAATGAATGACCCAGATTGACTACAAAATTACACATTTTACAAGGCAATTTTACATCTAATTTTAACTTTGGGGGCTCTGCCCCCGATCCCCCCGCCAGGGGGGGCTCC
>APFE030033444.1:46323-62928 GCA_000404065.3 Pinus taeda
TCACTCAGAATACAAATCTACATAGACACAATACAATTCCCTCATATATAGCGAGGGGTTTCCTTCTAGGGCAAAAAACCTTAAATTAAACATAACTTCTACCATCAGATCTCCGCCTAATGTACGGCCCAGATTAACTATGAAATTACAACATTTTACAAGGAAATTTTCCTAAAGGTCGCATTCGCCCCCCCTTGGACCCCCACTGCAACGAATATTTTAAGGGTGGCGTTGTTGCCCCATTACGAACTAGAGTCCCATGCGGCGATATCTTTGACTACAGAAGATAATCAGGCTCCACACCCAACACTGCCTTGATGGGCATCTTTCCGCTCCCACCTCCACATGTTTCCTTTGTCAACATGGTTTCGGTCAAGTCTGATCCTTGGGTCATTCCTTCACCCGATCTTGTTGATACATGGAGCGAGGTTATGCCTTAAGTCCCACCAAAATTGATTACATGGAAATTGTTTCGGCTTCACCTTCGATATCCTCTGGTCATCTTGTTTCGAGCACATCTCTCAATGTGTATTCTCACTCTACGTGGCTTGGTTCTAGCCCAGCAGTCATTTATATGTGTCTTGAGTAGTTCTCTTCTCCACTGCCTATTGACATGTCGGTTTCTCCTGACATTTTCAATATCTTTCAACTGAGGGCACCTTTATCTCTTCATAGATTTAGGTTTTTTCTCCCTCCCCTAGTTTTAATTGATTGTCCATTATTGCACTAGGGTTTCCATCTAATGACTCATAACCCACCCTCGCCTAGGGGGCATGGGGGCACAACCTTATATGATTTGTTGGGAACGGGATCCCCCAAGGACAGTTTTGGGGTTAAAAGCCCATGTTTTGGGTCAATTTTTGCAATAAATTTGTAAAGTCTCCGCATTTTGTGGTCGCAGAGCACAAAGGTGTCATGAGTCATAAAGGGTGGTCCACCCTTATTTTGTAAAGTGAAAAGTTGGTTGTAAATATCCAACCATGGTCTGCAAAACATGGGATTGTATAAAAAGATCTAAGTAAGAAATCTCTAAGTAGTTAAGAAGTTTTTAGCGAAGAATGGAGTGAAGGGTCTTGATAGCAAAGTTTAAGTGTTTCGGGTCTTAGCGTAGGTAGAGGATCTGCAACTGAGTGTGCAGAGGCCTAGGCTAGAAGTCTGTAGATGAGTGTTTGGACCCCTACAGCTGTCTGCACAGGGCGGAAAGAGTTTGTAACAATCTGGAGATATCAATAAAGAGAAGTGTTGGGCAGCGGACCCCCCCGCGTAACGGTTTTGGGTAAAATTATGGTAAAGGTTTCGTAAAGTGCACGAAGCGCAAAGTGTAATGGGTTAACTCCAAGGGTAGTCCACCCTAAAATATTATAGATTAATCTAGAATGTGTCAGCGTGCCCATGGTCCTCAGACCATGGAAATGTATAAATAGAGCAAGGATCTAGGTTTAGATGGCAGTTCTTGATAGTAGCTTGATCGAAGACCTAAAGTGTATGGGTTTGTGAAAGCGAGAGTGCTTTGAGTCTGTAAGTCCGAGTCGTGGGTATAGGTTAGAGTAGGCTCTGCAGCTGAGTGCGTAGAGGCCTAGTAGAGTCCACAGCTGTGTGCGCGGACCCCTGCAGCTATGTGTGCAAGGTGGAAAGTGGATTGTACTGAATAGAAGATTAATAAAGATAAGTGTCTCTGAATTATTGCGTATCTAATCGCAAATCTGAATGCTTATGCTTATGTTATGATTTTATGAAGTTTATTTAATATTTATGACTGCATGCACTGGCTTTTTATGTTAAATGTTTGCTTAAAGACCTTAGAGAATAAAAAATATCTATAATGACAGTAACAAGACTAAGGATCTAAGAAACTCCACTTCGCGGATCTTTGTGAAGACCAGACCGCTGCACAGAATAGCAGAAGTGTGTAGATCGGGTTGAAAATTCTCCAGACTTCATCAAGACATCCCTAGAGTGCGTAAACTTGGTTCCAGCACCCTCCCCTACTGCCTCGGGTGAGATTTCAATCCGAGCTCCGCGGATTGTTGCCAAAAGGGCCGGTAGTATAGGATTTGTTTGGCTAAAACTCTTCCGAACCTGAGTCAGGGCCCAATAAGCCAACAAATGGTTTTATTGTCAGCACCTGGATCTGCCTAAGGGATGTCTGATGTCGGAACACTGGAACCCTATGAAAAAAGAGATTGACGAGTGGTTAGATAATAGGCTCCACGAGTTCATGGTGCAGGAAAATAAAAACCCACAGATATCTGAGAAGAGGTGGTTGGATCACTACATATACACAAAAATCCACGAGATCTTCTTCGCGTCCTTCTCGTTAGCACTGTATGAGTGGATCATGAGGCTAGCAGACAGCATAGGAAGGTGTAAGCTTGACCATCCAATAGTCTGGACGCTAGAGTTAGTGCATAGGCTACAGGCATCTGAAGATAAAATCATGTGGGCCATAGATCATTGGTTGGATCAAATAATAGGAGGGTTTATCATTGAATTCGTGATAGACGCAACTGTCAGCTACAGCGAAGCCGAAAGGCATTTTCTCAAAGGACCACGAGGTAAGTACATCGAATCGTTGAATACTTGGATTAAAATTATGTTATGTGAAAAAAAGGTTATGCAAATCCATTGATGTCTGGGATAACGCGAAGTGGAAGAGGCTACCAAGGGATCAAAGGATTAGAGAACAGTCCCCTGATTTCACTTTTGCGGGAAAGTGAGGAGGAGCTTGCTGGGTTTTCTCCGAGAAGTGTAGTTTGGTTGATTAAGCAGCGCATTCCATAGCTACCAGCCTCGTCCACACCGTCACCTTCTTCACCTACATCCACCCCATCTCCACCTAACCCCCCACCTCCACCACCTCCAATGGTTGGAATGGCGAGTGCGATGGTGTTGCCCGTGTTTAGAGGCGTAGGAAATGAGGAACCAGACCAGTTCTGGTTTGTGGTAAAGGCAGTATGGGAAGCCTAAGGCATTATGGATGATAACATTAAAAAGGCTATGTTGCTAAGCGCACTACAGGATCGCGCATTGACGTGGTATATTAAGCAGTCTAGTGATCATCTGAATGTTGGAATAGCGGAGATCCAGGATGCATTGAACAAAGAGTTTAGTCGACCTAATTTAGAAACTTAGTCAATCATTGGATTTAAGGAAATTGCGATGCTTCCAGGTGAGACATCGTGGGATCTGGATCAGTGCCTAAAAAGTATGATCCGTGAAGCTAATATGACACTATCAGATGTGTAGCATCGCACCTAGTTTGTGGCATCCCTGACACCGCACCTAAGGACGACGTTGTCACAACAAAAGATCTCGACCCAAGCTGAAGCCTTAGAGATAGCGATGAGGTTGCATGAAACGCCGATTCAAGATCCTAGGTTGGGAGTCCAACAAATCCATGTGCAATTACAAAACTTATGCCTAGAGATGCAAATTTTGAAGAAGGATAAGGTGCCCCAGTCAGAGGCACGCGAAGAAGTGTGGTGCATAAAGTGTAAGGGCCAGGGGTACGATAAGGATCACTCCCTACATTCGTGAACTATTTGGTAGGAGGGGGACTGATGTTGTTGAGACCGAAAATGCAGGCAAGTCTGAATGCATCTGCTGCTCTCTGGTGCACGATTTGTCAGGTAGGAGGAAAGCATGCGACGGACAACTATCACATGTTGCAGAAATATACCCATACTCCACGGCAACTGTACTGTAATTCTTGTAGATCAGTCGGTCACGATGAGTGGACTTGTCAAAGCTATGAACTAATGATGGATAGGACTCCAGCCAATCGAATGCAGATGGAAACACGAGGCCCCAACCCAGCTGCAGCAATAGTGCGGGGTGGCTTCCAAGGGCGAGATTGAGGACAAGGAGGGATGGGACCAAGATGAGGGCGCAGACAGTTAATCTGCTACAACTGTGGAGGACCCGGGCACTATGCATGTGACTGTACGAATCCAACCATAATAAGTTGCCTGTACTGCTATCAGTTTGATCATGAAGCTGTAGATTTCCCGAAGTCGATCACACAGATGCGTGAGAAGGGGGTACTACAACCTGCCCCAACTCAAAATATCCATATGATGAGGTCAGAACCACGCAAAGGAGACCCCAATGTCAATATGGTGCTTAGAAGTGGCGTGAATACAGAGAAGGAAAAGGAAAAGAAACCTGGGGATGACATATGGGTCTGCAAGACCCCTACAAAGGTGCTTGAACTTGACTCAGGACGCGCGAAGGAAATAGACATGGAAGCTATGAAGAGCTTAGCAAAGGTCTCTACCTCAGGTAGTAAGAAGCAATCAGAATTAGGAATGGATTCGTCTATGATTACTACCTTTTTAGAGACTTGCATGAAGCTACTACGGGACAATGAGGCAGTTCAAGGACTCCAAGAGTTGATCACTAGGTGTGCAGGACCAGGAGAACCGCGCGTAATCTGAAACATGGGAAAGCATACTTTGCGTACGGGAAGGGAAATGCGGCTGACAGTGCAAATTAGTGAATATGATATGGATCAGGTAGTTCTCGACCTAGGTTCAGATGCGAATGTGCTACCAAAACAGACATGGGAACAGATGGGTTGACCCGCATTACAGTGGTCTCTTATTCAATTAAGGATGGTGAATCAGCAGAAGATCGTGCCCATGGGAAGACTACAAGGGGTAACTTTGGATATTGATAGCGCAAGTACACAAATAGATTTCGAGGTAATAGAGATTGTGGATGACAACAGCCCTTACCCCGCATTATTAGGGATAGATTGGGCTATAGACATGAATGGATTCATAAACCTGAAGAAGCGAAAAATGATTTTCGAGAAAAAGTCGCTACGTGTAATTGTTCCGTTGGATCCAGTCAAAGGAGTGTGCTACACTGAACATGTGCGCGATGAGGACAGTGATGATGAACTAGACTGCATTTACCAGATAACAGCACAAGACCAAGACCGGGTGAATCCAACGGTAGGCAGGAGACTCTTACGGGAATGTGATAGTTCCTACATGTTGGATTCTGATGAAGAAATAAAGCGCTGGCAGAACTGATTGCATGAGGTAACGACACTAAATTGTAATATGATGATCAAATCACTGCGGCGCGTGACAACCGAAGTAAGGAAACTCCCAGCAGGTGACAGCGCAACTAATGGGGAACTCATAAACCTCTAGGGAACTACAGTTATGGAGCAGGAGTGGCCCCATGCGCAAAAAGAGGTGCAGTGCGCAACAACTACACAAGGGTGGAGTGCACCTAGGAATACTAGGTGGACTAGGCGTGAACATAGAGATGTGGCTACATGTATAGATCAGAGGCTCTTAGCATTTAATGCGGCCTGGATAGCCAGGTTGGAGTGGTTTGGGCACCTACCTATGACGAGGAATGCAACCGTATGCTGCGCAACTAAATCCGCATGTACCAAGGGTTCGGTGGGCATATAGGACCATAACCAAAATGAGGCATACGAAGATGACCCTATCCGCGCTCAGATTGGATAAAACCAAGAAGGCAGAAAGACATTCCCCGTGCACCACCCCTGTAGTTCGGACTAACCTGGGCGAAGGAATTCTGCAGTTGCATGAAGCTATTCAGCACGGCAGCTTGAGACTTCGCGAACTTGATGAAGAAAGGGCAAGGTTGAGGAGGAAAAGTGCGAGGTTGGACGAAGAAATTAGCAAAATAAAAAGTGGAGTCGCACAAACGGGCTGCGCGATTCTAAGAATAAGGGGATCAGACCTGGTTGGCTCTCCTACGATACTAGAACGAGCTGGTACCCTGCTATCATGGTTACGACCGCACCCTACTGAATGGAGGATCACATAACGTGATGCGCTACTAGATGCAAAGGTACGCGAAGGGTGCCCGCAGCCCAGGCTAGTGGGGAAGTGGAAGCCCCGCACAAGGGGTGCGACCACTTGACTATCCGTAGGAGGCCCAGTCTCAGCGCTTCAAGCAGTTGAAAGAAGGCGCGGGACTATAAACAAGTTTGTATGAAGGCTGCATGGAAAGGACGTTCTGTGTAGGACCAGTCTGCCATCTAGATCACAGTCGTGAATAAGGGGTTGCGCTGCCGCGTGGAGGGGCTGGGAGATGACCGTTGTCAGCACTATTCATGACAAGAAATTTGATTTATGTGTTGAAAAGTGTGCAACAAGATGATGGAGCTTAGTGGAAAGGAGTCGCCTTCACCAAGTGGGCCCGCAGGCAAATTATGGCGCAAAGTCTATTTTTAGACTATGTCTATTTTTAGACATATGGATCATGGTCTTGCAGGATGTTTTTTATGGATGATTGGTCATGTTGGGAAAAATATATGGACTTCTATTTTTTGGATCACAATGGTGTGATCAGAGTCTATTTTTAGATTGTTAGGTAAAAATAGAAACAGTCAAATATTATTAGCCCTTAGTAATATTTTGACTCTAAACTTTATCATATTCTCTTGGAGCACTTCAGTTGGAGCTACAGATGTGGCACATGCAACTGCATGAAGGAATCACATGGTTACCTATGGGTTGACTGAGCTATTGCATGAAGGACTTCAGTTAGAACTCAAGTGGTTGAGTTCTGTGGAGTTAGATGAGCAGTTAATGGAGTTGTGTTCAGTTTGACTTAGTTGAATTAATTGTAGTTAGTCTAACTGGCCAATAGACTAAGTGATGAGTTGTGTGAATTAGTTATTAATTAATTCACTAATTATTAACTCATAATGCAACTGAAGAATACATCAGTTAACTCAGTGCATGGACAGTTCAGTGGAGACAAGTGTTAGAGGTAAGTGAAAGGGTGAGTTGTGACTATCAGTTGTGCATGAGATCTTGCACAATCAATGGATTGAGTATGCCCATGAGAATTGCGCAGTAGATGCCCAGTATTATAGCTTGTGCTCACGTGATTTCCAATGTGAGTTATTTTCCAAGGTAAATATAACTTGGAACGAGTTTGGATTCATTCATTCTCATGCAGGATTGTGCAGTGGAGGCAGGCAAGCAGCGGAGGAGATTTGGAGATCATATCTGAGTTGTATTGTGTGTAACAGGTGGAGATAGTGTTGGATACTTGTGAAGAGTATTGTACTATGTATTGTTACATGTTCTCAATCAATATAGTATACAGATAGTTGAAGTTTTTAGCGAGATCCTTTCCCCGGGAAAATATTGTGTTGATATGTGTGATTGATGCTTCTATGTCCGCATGTTATTGTTTCTGCTTCTGTAAATTGATGATCAACGTAGAGGAGGTTATGTATTGTGCATGTATTCCGCAATAGTGTATAATCAGGATAATCTTTGTGAATATGTGTCATATTATTCAAAATTTCTGCAAAACCCTTTCGTTTTGAAAGCTTTTGGTTACGAACCCTAGTTTTTGTGGGGAAGTTATAAAAATCGTGGAAGACCCTAGAGGTGCCCAAATAATCCCCCATTCAAATATTCCAGTGGAAACTCAAAACTATCAAACTAAAAATCAAAATCTGCAATCGAGAGGAGTTCGATGACATCTTCACTGAAAAACATAAGCTAGAGGAAAGAATAGAGACGATCCAAATGTGGATAATATGTGAAGGCCACATCAAGGAGTTGGAAACCGAAGAAGGACATTTGTTATCTCAGTTGGAAGAATGGAGGCTTCAAGAGGAAGTATTATGGAGTCAAAAATATAGAATTCAATGGCTTCAGGAGGGGGAGTGGAATTCAAAATTTTTCCATAGATCCATGATCAACAACCGGAAACACAACCACGTCACTTCGCTTACTTCAGGGGAGTGGGTATGTCTGGAAAGTCACCAAGGTATGGAACGAGAACTAATTTCCTTCTACACATCTCCCTTATTTGAAGAAGTTATAGACAGATCTAAAGATATTGAGCGAATCACATGCCATATCCATATACTCGTAACTAAGGAGAAAAATGAGGCTTTAATGTGACCTGTATCATATGAATAATTGGAAATTGTGGTCAAAGAGATGCCTTCCAACAAGATGCTTGGCCTAGATGGTTACACCTCTGAATTTTTTAAGGCTTGTTGGTCATTCCTGGGCCCATAAATTGTCAAGCTAGTAGAGGAGTCTCATCGATGAAGGCATATCTAGTCTGGATTAAATGTCACCTTCCTTACTGTCATTCAAAAATGCAATGAGGCTAAAACTCCTAGTGGATTCATGCTTATTTCTTTATGAAATGTGATATATAATATCCTTTCTTCTATTCTAGTTCACAGACTAAAACCAATTCTCCATCATATGATCAATCTGGAGCAGTTAAGGTTTGTATAAGGGCAACAAATTATGGATGGAATAGTTTATGCTCATGAAATTATTCATTCGCTCAAGTGCTACAAGAAACAGGGGATGTTGTTAAAGTTGGATATATCAAAATCATATGACCAATTCAGTTGGTCATATATTCTTTCGGTCATGAGAGCTTTTGGTTTTGTAGAATATTGGATGAGTTGGATTCATTCAATGATTCCACCCCTTTTTTCTCAATTTTGGTAAATGTTTCCCCCTCTTCCATCTTCCAATCTTCCAAAGGTCTCAAGTAAGGAGATCTGATCTCACCCTTTGTATTTGTCATAAGAGCTAAGGGCCTTAATCAACTGATTAAGGTGTAGAAATACAACAATGATCTGAAAGGTCTCTACCTTCTAGGAACAGAAATTTTTATGACCCATCATTTATTTGTTAACGATAACCTATTGTATGGTGAGGCCACGATCTGGGAAGCTTTAACGATTGATGGGTTCCTTGCGGAATTTCAAGCCGCCTTAGGTATGCTCCTTAACAATGAAAAATATAATATTTATTTCTTTAATACTCATCGTCTAATCCAATTGTTTCTGGCTCGAATCTTATGTTTATCCAATGGGTATCTTTTGTCGGAGTATTTGGGGGTTCCTCTGCTTTCTAATCACCTCTGCATTTCTCATTGGAAAAAATTCTTCTCCAAAGTCTTAAAAAAATTATCGAACTAGACTTTCAGGGTCCTGAACCTGGTTGGGCATGCCACTCTCCTAAAATCTATCCTGCAAGAAATCCCGCTCTACCAACTCTCTACTCTCCTTGCCCTTAAGAGTATATATCGAGAGTTTTCCTCCATATTCAGAAAGTTTTTACGGCATGGTGCCACCCTTGAGAAGAAATGGCCCATTTTTTCCTAGAATAAACTTTGTCTCCCCAAAGCTCAAGGGGGTCTTGTCCTAAGAGATCTTGAGGAGCTAAATGCAGGTTTAGGGGAAAAGATATGGTGGTTGTGGATCTAGGGTGGAATTTAGCAATGGAAATGGATATGGACCCTAAAATATAGTCAAGTAAAAACCCATTTCATGCTCTTGCGGGACCATTCCTTCCCTTCAGGGTCAGCCATATGGAACCTAGCTAATCAGAATAGCTACCTCATTCGAGATCACTTCCTCTAGGAAATTAACGATGGAAAAACTTCTTTATTTTGAGAGGATTCGTAGCAACATCTCCCTCATATTGATCAAGATGCTTCCCTCCAACACTAAAACTCCTTCTTCACCAACAAAGTGTGGAGCGAGTAGTTGACTACTAGATTGAGCCCTCAAATCAACAAGGTTGGAGACAATGGAAAATTGATTCAGATTGGCAACTCGAGCTACCTCAAGAAGTTTGGAAAACTCGAGCTACCTCAAGAAGTTTGGAAAACTCGAGGCACCTCAAGAAGTTTAGCAACACCTCTTTCAATAGATGCATCAGAGGTGCATTCCTTTCTCCTTGGAGCACGACAAATTAAGATGGGGGTACTTGATGTCCGGTTCCTTCTCTCTCAAAGAAGCCTATCTTATCAAGGTTGAATCCCACAACATGCCACAACGGAAAATTTGGAGTAAAATATTGGGGGGGAAGGTCTAGCCAAAATTTGTGCACTTTTTATAGCTCGTTGGGCATAAGAGAATCCTCACTTGGGATTGTTTGTTGAAAAAATGATTTATGGGTCCCTCTCAGTGCCCCCTATGTAGAAACTAGGAGGAAACAATCAAGAACCTTCTAAACTCATGCCCCATTGTGAGAGAGGTATGGGAAATGGTCGCTACCCTTCTTGTACCCAGCTTTGACCGACATGAAGAGGACATTTTGTAGATAATTGAAAGTTGGCCTAACAATCGGTTCAAAAACTCGATTGTTAACAAAGCATGGTGTCTGATCTTGGGATTCATCCTCTATAATGTTTGGAAAGAAAGGAATCTATCCATATTTCATGACCATATTCCATCTAGTGCTACCATTTGAAGTATTGTTAAATAAAATATGAGGGAGACAATTTTATCAGAGAAATGGGATCCTGATGATTGGCAAACTTCTCTGCATGAGACAACAATTCTCTTATCACTGATTTTATCTCAGGATGTGTCTCATCCCTCTTCTACACCAAATAGGGATCCTCCAATATCATCTCCATTAGTCTTTTTATGGCCTCCATCAGGATGTATTCAAATCAATTTCAATAGAGCATCCAAAGGCAACCAGGAACTGCGGACTTTGGTGGTGTTTTGCGCAATTCCAGGGGATCCCCCACTACGATATACGCTAGATATTGTGAATGAACAACAAATAATGTTATTGAACTCACTACTTTAGAGAAGGGCCTCACTTTATCTTTTCATCAGGAATGCTCCAGGATCCATATTGTAGGGGATTCTAAATTGGTTGTCCAAATGGCCCAAAATATCATTGATGGCTCCCCCATCTTCAAAATTGCAAAGAGATGGCATCTTGAGGCCCAGCTAGAAAGAATAAAATACATCTTGGAAATATTTGAGTATGATACCACTGGACACGTCCTCTGGGCTAGAAATAAAGTGGTTGATTGGCTAACCAATTGAGGCTTGACGAACCAGTACAGAGACTTTTCCACTCCATGGCATGCTACATTGAGTGCCTCCATTTTAGATCTTGGTGAATCTCAGACTCTCAAGGACCTTCTTGAAGTTGATTCTCCTCCCCCAATGGGGGTGATCAAGAGCATGTACATCTACCACATGAGAGGCCATTGGGGCATGCCCCTCCTCCACACGGTCATTAAATCCTCGCTCAAATGTCGTCCCTACATTCAAATCCCTTGCATGATGATCTATCTGGAACATTCAGATGTTAAATTCAATTTTTAGTGAGTGTTTCATTTCAGTTTGGAAGCTTGGGAGATGAATTTGGGGCGGGAGGAGAATAGAGGTGTGTGGGTCTAGTTCCATGGTGGCTCACTAGGGTATCGGTCTTGGTTGAGGGGCGAAGTGGAGGACAGTAATATTTCAGCTTGGGTTGGGTCATGAAATCTGGCTTTTCCCTAGGATCTGGGCAGCCGTGTGAACGGGGCATTGAGTTGACTCCATGCCTTAGCCTGCTACAAACCCTCACCAAGAAAATGGAAGCTCCTGGAACTCTCGTATTTTGCGTGGGCTAAGGTCTTTGTGGTTATAGATTCTTTTACATGTCATTGTAGTTGGAGGGTTGTATCTCTGATTGTTTATGGTCGCTTTGTTCTCGGCTCCTTGTCGGAAATTCTATCTAGTTTCTAATGGTGTGGGGGTGCCACCCGTTCTCTAGTCAGTTTTTTTAGCAGTCTAGGTGCCCATTCTGGGTCAGCGTTACTGAATTTTCCCCTTTGTGGGACTGGGTCTATGTAGTCTACTTTGGTGGGTTAATATGGTGGTGGGTGGGGTATGCCCAGTATATCTCTCCTGTCTAGGTGGACGATTTCCCTTCCTTTTTCATAGCTAGTGGGGTTTGGGTTCTAGTGTACACTCATTCGAGGAAGCAGTTTCTTGGTCATGGTTATTATATATCTTTTTGCAAGTTATGTGAAGATTTCCCCTCGGTAAATCCTCACAACCAGCATTCAGGTTATGCCAAAGTCAATATCCCCCACCAACGGGGTCTCCCTTGCGGAGGGGGGGGTGGCAGCGAGGGGGTGCGCCAGCATGTCTAAGCAGGGTATCCTAAGTCAAGCCATATTTTTTCCTTGCTAACTCGGTTAGTCGGGAAACCGAGAATGTCGACGTTATTTCTCTAGCTTCCTCTACTAGTAATATAATGGCTTCTGCTACCATGGAATCTATTGCAGAGAAGCTAAGGAATATTCAAGTCAATATGGACATTCTCAAGGACCACAAGTATGAAGATCGCAATGAAATTATGGCCTATTTCAATGATATCTAATATAGTCAAAATAAAATTCTGGAACACGATGACAGTGTTCATCGTAGCCACTGTCGCAATAATGACCACCTTTGCAACTTGGAAGTGTGGGTGGAACATATTGATTTCCATATGCATGATCGTGTTGGTTACTTTGCAGCTCCCCCTGTACCATCCCCACCCCCATTAGAGAACTTTTGAGGTCTAAAATGGGCCTCCTAAGAAAAATGTACAACCAAAATAAACTTTATAAGAACCAATAGGATGCAAGATGATGATGTCAACCATGGGGGATGATTCACCATTTTTAGGGTAAAAAGGTAAAAAGATTAAAAAATAATAAAATAATAAAACTATTTTTTCAACTTGTATTTTCAACTTATCTCCCTAAGGTTTTAATCAAATTTTTAGCGGGAGTACTAGTTGGATGAAAAAATTAATTCCTCATCTAAGGAGTACCCATGTTGCATACTTTCGATAAATGAGAAATACATGAAAAAATGTGATTGGAATCACATTTTCATGTATTTCTTGTTTTTCATGTATCAGGGTCCATCGAAAGTATGCAACATGGGTATTCCTTGGATGAGGAATCAAATTATGCATCCAACAAGTGTTTCTCTCAAAATTTGAGTAAACCCATAGGGAGATAAGTTGAAAAAATAGTTTTTTCTTTTTTCCCTCTAAAATTTGGTGATGTAATCTAACCTTATTTTATTATTTACACTATTCTTTTATAATTTACTTAGGAGGCCCATTTTAGACCTCAAAATTTCCCTAATGATCCCCCTCCTTGATATGCTACTGTCATTTTTTGTCTCCTTTTTGTTTACTCCCTGTATGCTAAGGCTAGAATGCCTTCCGAAAATAATGTATGTAAAGTGTCTTCTATGGTACTCTCCAGTCCCCAATCTCAACAAGTATGGTCGGAATGAGAGACTGGGGACTGTTGAGACTTATTTTTTAAGCTATGCTTTCCTAAAAATCTAATGAAATTTTTTTGAACGACAAAAAAAAAAAAACAATAAATCAGTCACAAAACTTATCATAGAATACCAAGAAATATTACAAAAGTCTAATGACCAATTTTAGTGCAATATGTGAGGCAAGATTACCAATGTGAATAAATTATTATGCTTTTACCAGACCTTAGCAAATCGAGATCATAACTTTGATATTTTTGTATCATATCCTTAATAACCAAGATGAGCCACCCAAAGATTTATAAAAGAACTCCAAAACACTAGTTATTATTATGGGAATGTTATGAATTAACTTAGGAGTGTTTAGGGCTTGTAATTATGTTCTGTAATAGGTTACTTTAGATCTGATTATTAATGTGACAATCAAGGAAAGAGAGGAAAAGGGTGAGAAAAAACTCTTTAGGCCTTATTGCCTTGCTTCAATACCAATTTTGCCAAGTTGGGACAAGCTTGAGGCATCAAAGAGGAGTGATTTAGAAATGATTAGGCCCTTGAACACATGCAAACATAAATGATTAGCCCTAGAACCAATTCTAGTGATAGATGAATACTCTAATTGCTAGCGGCTAGGGCTAATAGGCCCTTTAATGGCTACGGATAGGGCTAGTAGCCCTTGGTAACCTTGTGGCTAGAGTATAAATGGCCTTCTAGGCCTGCGGCTAGGCCTAGAGGCTAATTTGATCCCATGAAACCCCTTCAATATTTTTTGTATCCCTGCAAAACCGCGAATTAGCCAAGAAAAATCAAATCCTTTGGATCAAATGGAAAATATTCAGTGAGAATCCACTTCAAACCCCTACAAAAAATGATGTTAGGCGTGTAAAAAAAATTATTAACTTCTAAAACCACATGTAATGATATTACTAAGCCCTTCTAGGCTTGTGACCATGACTAATAGACCAAGATAAGGTTGCTTCTAGGCTTGAGAAGGCTAATAAGGGCTATAGCTAGGCCTCAAATGCCTCCAAACCCTTGTGATTTCCCTTGATGAAGGAAATGGATGATTTATGTGCCACAAAATTTGATTTTAGCCACAAAATATCACTTTCCAAGTATTTAGATGATGAATACTTGAGAGAAACCCCATTTACTACAACAAATAGCCCTCTAGAGCTAGTTGATTCCTATGAGAGGAAAGGCGTTGACATTTTAGCACCTAGGTCTTATAGAACTAGGTGTCTAGACCCTAGATTCACCCTTCTTGGTTGAAAGCACTTATCCAAAAGGTTGGATGGCTCCTCCTAAGGCTGAATATTTCCCAAACCCTAGCCGTCTAGGTTAGATGAGGGCTATGATCCTCTAACATCGGATCTATGTTCGAAATTTTTTTCCTTGGCACCAACAAATTAGATAAATAGAGCCAATCCACAATATTATTTACAAAAAGGAAAAGAAATATACAAGGGTTATAAAATAATTAAAACAATTATTCACAAATTATTTACACTATTCGCAATTTAAATGCAAGCACTAGTTAACAAATAAATCTTTTTTCCCAAGAAGCAATTGAAGGTAGATGAGTGAAATAGTTTTTATTTAATGTACTAGCCAAAACCCTACACCAAAAATCGTTAGGTAATCTCATATTCCATGTACTTGGGGCAAGCCTAAGGGTTGAATTAGATTAAGATCTATACACACTCAAAAGATAGATTATTAGTTTCAAAAGGGTTTGATTCGCACAAGAACACTAGATATCTAGAGATACATGCTACATCTGCCAAGTTCAATGTGTTTACCTATCCCAATACCTAAAACAAGATACCCGTGCTAATAGATAATCCAACCACTAGCTATGAAACAACAATATTCAATAATGAATACAATTAGAGCATTAATATTATTCAACACATACCATGAATCATCAAGAGAGAGACGCCTTGAATTGAAACCCCAAAGTCTTTTATTAATGCACAAAATATTCCAAAAGAGCTTAACTCGGTAATAAAAAAAAATTGTCATGTGAGGAGAAAAATGATTCCTTATATAGATAATGAGAGTTATCAACCCCTCTAACTGAAAAATAACAGCTAGTAGATTGATCCTCATCTAAAAAATTTGAACCCTTGATTAGCTGGTATAAATCTCCAAAATAATTCGATCTTCCTTGATCAGGGGTCAAATTTTGACTTTTGGACCATGGAGAATCTCCAAAAACTATAATTATCATTTCTTGTGCAAAATAATTAACTACTTGGTCCAAAAATTTTGATTTGTTGGGAAATAGTCTTCTCTGGCCTAATGAATTTTTGAACTAGTCCATCTTGCCTTGGAAAAGAGGCTTTTATTTTGACTTGAATTTTTTCCTTTGAAAATAGCCTCAATAATTTTTTGAATAATTTTTCCACTTTGAGGGTAATTAATTTGTCCCTTCATCTTATATTTTGACAATCTATGGCTAACTTTTTTTTGTCTAGAAATTTAATTAATAGACTAAAGAGAGGATTGCATATTTTCCACCCTCAAAGTGTATCTAAAAATATTTTTGGTAATGGTGTTCTAATTATTAGGAACCATTCACTAAAAATATTCCTAGACAACACTTTTACAACAATATATTATAAGAATCAACACTTAGAAGGGGAATTTTACACATAGACTAAGACTCTTAAGACTCAACCAAATTCTGGGACTCAATATATATGATGTAGTATGATAAAAATACATAGACTCGATAACACTAAGACTCACCTAAGACCTTGTTAATGGGTTCCGCCCTAGATTTGGTGTATATATGCGAGAAAAACCTTGTCAATTAATCGTGTTTAGAAACACAAGTAATTGGGGAGGTTAAAAATCTCCCTAGAGTGAAACACTTTGAGAAGAATCATACACTTACCTAGGTGTTGTTAAATGGCTTAATAGTAATACTAGAATCATTTTTACATACAAAATAGCATTATTTGGTATTACAATGATGACAATGACTAAATAAAATTATCCACTGCTTTTTACTATGCTTCTTGGAAGTGTTGACATATACACAGTCAACAGACCCATGTGGTGTCCCGTATCATGCCATATTATTCTCTAACCATGGAAACTATCGTGGCTGAGCCACATCACTATACAAGCTTGTGTTCCATGGTTTGCAACACATACATACATAAGTACATACATATATATGAAACCACGCAACTGCTTGGCCTATATCCGTTTATATTTTCAGGCCAAGGGTACCTCATAAAATGAATTGTGCTTATTCATTAAGATTACTCATGGTTATATACATGAGGGGATGACTCTTTGGTTTCACCTCCTAATGACTCTTCATTTTCCATTATTTACTATTTTAATTATTTACAAGTGTTCACCCAATCCCCATGATTATGTGTCAACATTCCCCCCTTAATCTTGTTAGGATATTCCGACACATAGGAATAGTTAAGTTCAACTTGGTCTAGTATAGAGTTAGGTTAGAGTTAGGTAAAGTGTGTTTCTTTACCGTTGTACATTTTGTAACTTACAATCCGACG
>APFE030033444.1:62948-91158 GCA_000404065.3 Pinus taeda
CTGGAGTCAACTTTCAGTCTCTTGTACTTCTCCTGAAGTTGATGCTACCTTATACCGTCAACTTGTAGGAAAACTATTGTATTTAACCCATACTCGTCCTGACCTTTCCTTTGCTGTTGGCCTTGTTGCTCGTTTTTTGCAAAACACCCGTGAAAGTCATTGGAAAGCAGCTAAAAGAATACTTCGTTATGTTCGAGGTACAATACAGTTCGGGATTCATTACAGTGCCAAAGCAACTCCTCTATTAGTTGGTTTCACTGATTCTGATTGGGCTGGTGACCCTGATGATCGGAAGTCTACTGCCGGTTATGTCTTCACTCTTGGTTCAGGACCTATTACATGGGCTTGTAAGAAACAGGCTGCCATTTCTCTGTCGTCAGCAGAAGCAGAGTATCGTGGTGCCGTGGAAGCTAGTAAGGAAGCCTTGTGGCTTCGCCAGATCCTATCAGAATTGGGCTTTGAGCAGCAGCATCCGACTACACTTTGGTGTGATAATCAAAGTGCCATTCAGCTTTGCAAAGATCCAGTTCAGCATCAGCGCAGAAAACACATTGAACTACACATGCACTTCATCAGAAAGCTCATTCATGACCATGTTCTTGAAGTGCAATATTGTTCAACAGATGATCAAGTTGCAGACATCTTTACAAAGGCTCTCACAGAGGCGAAGTTTACTAAACTTCGATTTATGGTTGGAGTTCAGGAAGTTGTCACTAAGGGGGGTTAGGCTCTAGTGCCTCCTTCCTTCTCCTATTGTGTCATATTTGTAAATCCTTCAATCCTATCCCAAGTTGTTCTTAAGGGGGGATGTTAGGATATTCCGACACATAGGAATAGTTAAGTTCAACTTGGTCTAGTATAGAGTTAGGTATAGAGTTAGGTAAAGTGTGTTTCTTTACCGTTGTACATTTTGTAACTTACAATCCGACGGTCACGATATGTAGTGATCCGACGGTTCATTCTCTCCTCGGTATTACCGACACTTGATCCATGGCTTGACACCCGATTGGTCCATGAATTCTATTTAAAGCGCATGGAGGGTCATTTTTAGGTTCACCATGCATGAGAGAAGCTTATGTAAATTTTCATTCATTTATTAATAAATTGCCTGTACTAGCCACGTTGGCGCAGGCCGTGGACTGTTTCCCTCTCTGAGGGTTTTAACCACGTCAAAATACTGGTGTATTGATCTGTGATCTGTTTGTGAGCGGTGTCCTTTTGGTTTTCTGTCTGAGGAACTTACCCAGTAAATTCCTACAATCTGAAGGGATGTTGGTGAGTCCAAGCATCGTTCTAAATCTTTCAATCTTTTCTCTTCCAAGCGCTTTTGTGAAGATGTTTGCAATTTTCTCATTAGTGGAACAATGGCGTAGATGGATTATATTGGCCTCAACATGATGTTGAATCAGATGGTATTTTGTATTGATGTGCTTCGTTCTATCATGGAACTTTGGGTTCTTAGCCAACTTTATTGCAGAGGTGTTGTCAATCATGAGTGGAGTTGAATGTACTTGTTTTACCTGCAAATCTTCCAGAATTTTCCTGAGCCACACAATCTATTTTTTGCCTCAGTTGCTGCGACATATTCTGCTTCTGTTGTGGAATCTTTTGGAACTGATTGTTTGTGTGATCTCCAGGAGACAGCTCCTACTCCAAGACTCATAACATAACCTGAAGTAGATACCTAGTTTCTTTGTCTCCAACAAAGTCTAAATCAGAGTATCCAATCAAGCTGAAGTCGCCCACATGTGTATACTTGAGTCCAAATTCTTGGGTTCCCTTCAAGTACTTTAGAACTCTTTTTGCAGTACACCAATTTCCCTCACAAGGCTTTTGCACAAACCTGGAGAGGATTCCAACAAAAAACGAAATGTTCGGTCTTGTAGTATCCAGGTAGTTGAGACTTCCTACAAGATATCCATACTTTTTGCATCCTAAAATTCTTTTGCTTCAATGGATGTGAGCTTTAAGTTTTGTTCCATTGGAGTAGTCAGAGGATTGCACTCAGCCATGCCAAACATGTTCAATATATCTCCAGCGTACTTCTTTTGAGAGAGGAATATAGACTTCTGATGTTGAGTTACTTCAATACCAAGATAGTAGTGAACATAGCCCAAGTCAATCATTTCAAAACCTTTCCTCAATTCTCTGTTTATGGATGCAATGTAGCTCTCATTGTTCCCTGTCATCAAAAGATCATCTACATATACCACAAGATATACAACTATTTTTCCAACTTTCTTGACAAATAAAGTTGCATCATCAAGATCATAATGTTTGAAGTTGAATTTTAGAAGATTCTCAATTAAATTTTCATACCAAGCTCGCGGAGCTTGCTTGAGGCCATACAAGGATTTCACAAGTTTGCATGCTTTATGTTCATGTCCCTTCACAGCAAATCCTTCAGGCTGGGACATAAAAACATTCCCTTTTAGATCTCCATTCAAGAAAGCAGTTTTTACATCCATTTGATGGACTTTCCATTCGTTCTGAGCTGCTAAGGCAAAGAGTGTCTGAATGGTATCCCATTTTTCTATGGAGGCAAAGGTCTCCTCATAATCAACCCCTTCCTTTTGTGCAAAACCTTTTGCCACAAACCTAGCTTTGTGATTTTCAAGTGAGCCATCATATTTATACTTGTTCTTGTAGACCCACTTGCAGCCAATTGGTTTGGTTCCCAATGGAGGATCAACCAACTTCCAAGTGCCATTCTTTATCAAGGCATCATACTCTTTTTGCATCGCTTATTTCCATTCATCATGAGAAGCAGCTTCTTTGAAGGAAGTTGGTTCAAAATCTGTAGACAAATTTAGTTCACATCATAAGAAACATCCATATAAATAGGTGAATCATAATCATCTACATCACCTCCATTTTTCCTGGTTGAATTTCTTATTCTTGTATTTCCAATTTCATCAGGTTGAACACTTTCAAGTGTCTTTGTCAGCCACTTTGGGGGACCTTTCTGAGATGGTCTAGGCTGCTCAATTGATTGAGTTGGAACTGAATCAAGATTGATTCTCCCAATTCTGTCAATCACATCACTCAAAGTATCATAAGTGGTTGGAGTTTCATGTGGGAGAGAGAGTGCTTCAGAAGAAGATTCCACAGATTGATCCAGTATAGGAATAGAGGAATGTCTAGTTCAACATTAGTGACTTTGATATCAGGCATAATAGATTTTACTTCTGATGCTAGAGCAAGAGGATCATCATTTTGTAATTCAAGATTGAACAATTTAATCATCAATTGGACAATTTCAAGCGCAAAGTGTGAGTCATAGAGTTCCTTCAACTTTTGTAGGGCTTCAAAATCATTTGAAAATGGTGAAATATGGTGACTCACCTTTTCATTTATAGATGTTGCAATCAAGGCATAGGCCTTGTTGTTCTTGTTTTCCCAAATGGTGAATTCCTTGTCTGAGGTAGGCTTTGTCGGTTCCTTATCTCCTTCTCCTACAAAAAATGCTTTCCACATCTCCTTGAAAATGAGAGTGTGTTTGATCTTCCGAGACCACTTAGGATAGTTCTCCTTCTCGATGAAAACCACTCCCACAATAGATATCAATGGATGCATTTTAATCTATGTACTATAACAAAAAAAAAAAAAAAAAAAAAAAAAAAATATAATGTATAAAATTTGCACCTCTAATGGTAAAAAAAAAAAGGCAATTCTGGTGGAAAAACAAAAAAAAAAATCAACACTGGTTTAGGGAAGGTGGTATATGGGGGAGGGAGTATTTGGGGGAGGTATTATTATGGCAGGAGGACATATGATGCAACATAGTAGTCTGATATGTTAAAAAAGAACACAACTATATGTTAAAAATTTAGAGTTTCGAAGAAGCCAAATATCTGATATGGACGGTGCCAAATATGCCTCCTCACATAAATAAAGAAGGTCAAGTTCCTCCTAAACCAGGCAGTGGAAGAAAGATTCTAATAGGTCCTGATGTAGCTATCTCCCATTTTATCAAGATCAAATTCCAGATCCCAAGGCACAACAAAAAAATGAGCATCAAAGATGTGAAAGGATTTGAGCACAAGCAAGAAGTGGATGCTAGGTTTCAAGACCCATCTTTACCTCCAAAATTAGAGTTACTTGAACCCAAAAACTATACCTGCACCGTTGTCCACAATTTCCCTACCATACCCAGGGAGCCCAGAAACTATTCTTCAGTTGGCAGCTCGGTGCTTCTGCCGCTTGAAGGTTCGTTTGGTTTCCAGACTGCAAAGGTCATGGTCTATGGAGGGGCTCATGCAGGGGCATTTCGGAACCAAAGAGAATAGTTTCCGACTTCTCAAACGTGCGGAAAATATTTATGGATGAGATTATGAACTTGAAAGAAGATCAAATTGATGCAGAGGATGAGGAAAAAAAGAGATATTAGGAATGAACTAGAGAAATTAATTTTCAATACCAAGATAATTTAAGAGCCATGCGATCTCAACAGGATAAATATCGAGAAGAATTTTTTATGTCAAGAAGCACAGATGCAATAGCAGCAGTATGGGAGTCGATTCCCGATGGCTAGAAAATGAAATGAGCTAGCATCTGCCAAGTGAGAAGTGTTACACCATATTATCACACAGAGGGTAGAGAGCATAGGAATGAAGAATATGGCAAACTGTAGAAATGGAAGAAGGGAGCTACAAGGGCAGAGAGGGAAGCACAAAATGGTGTTGGCTCTGGTACCATGCCATGCCAGGAGGTAACTCCTCAAATGAATTGTGCTTATTCATTAAGATTACTCATGGTTATATACATGAGGGAGTGACTCTTGGGTTTCACCTCCCAATGACTCTTCATTTTCCATTATTTACAAGTGTTCACCCAATCCCCATGATTAGGTGTCAACATATATAATGAAACATTCAACTATTGTAGGTTTTAACCCTATACAGAAATAACCTGCAGAAGAATTCTAAAAACAGAAAATAGACGAGAATATAAAACAAATACACAAAGATTTTCCCTTGGATCCTAAAACCGGGGCTACCAAATTAATTTTTCATTATGTTCCTTTCAATGTTACAATACATATATATACATGTTGAAGCATTGATAAACCCCAAGCCATTAACCTTGGATTAGAATATAATCGTAGTTCCCTTCACCGGATCTACAAAATACCATGGGCAGAAAACCATCATGCCCAAAATCATGTGCAAAACACATGCACAAAACCATAGGTAGGTCTTTCCGCCTAATATAGGGTGCAAAAAAATCTCAGGGGACTGCCCTAGACCCCCCCCACACACCCCCCCCCCGGTGCGTGCGACTAGTTGTGTTGTGTGTGGATCCTGATTATCTTCTTTATTCAGAGGTATCATGGCATTGGACCCCAGTTCGTAAAGGAGTATAAATGTTGCCCATTTGCTGTCAGGGGGTCCAGCGAGGGTGAAAGCGATTTTATGAGTGTCCCCCTCCCCCCCCCCGGCAGAGTTTCAGGGGCACTACCACCAAAGCTAAAAATAGATGTAAAATTGCCTTGTAAAATATTGTAATTTTGTAGTCAATCTAAGTCGTTTATTAGGCGAATGATATGACAATAAAAGTTATGTTTAATTTAGGGTTTTTCCCTAAAAGGCAACCCCTCGCTATATATGAGGGAATTGTATTGTGGTTATGCATATGTGTATTCTAAGCGAGAAAAAGCGACGAGATTGTGTGTGAGAAAAAGGGAAATTATAGCAGATTTTTTGTAGGTTGTATCTCTTCATTTTGCTGGATAATATAAAGGGAGGACTAGTTGTTTCTCCATGGACGTAGCCTAAATTGGGTGAACCATGTATATCATTGTATCTCTTGTTTTATACATTTTTTGTGTTTGTGTTTCTGCAATATTTTATGTTTTCCATTGCTTTGTAATATATAATTTTCTAACAACCGGTATCAGAGCCGAAGGTCTATTTGACAGATAAAATCAAAGGAGAGAAGGGTTCCTGGTTCGAGTGGGAGAAATGGTGAAAGATGGTAGGTTTAGGGTCGAGAAATTTAATGGCCAAAACTACAAGTTGTGGAAGATACAGATGGAAGATTATTTGTATTAGAAAGATCTGCACCTACCATTGAGCAGAAAACAAAGAATCTGACAAGTATGAAAACACAGAATGGGAGATTCTTGACAGAAAGGCACTTGGAACAATACATATGTGCCTAGCAGCGTCGGTAGCCTTTAATATTTCAAAGGAAACGACAACAAATGGTTTAATTTCGGCATTGGCTAAACTATATGAAAAACCCTCGGCCTCAAATAAGGTATTTCTTATGAAGAATTTATTTAATATGAAGATGTCAGAAGGTGGATCTGTTGTTGATCATTTAAATTAATTTAATACGGTTACCGGTCAGTTAAGTTCTATAGGGGTGAATTTTGATGATGAAGTTAGGGCTCTATTATTTCTGTGTTCATTGCCAAAAATTTAGAATGGTTTAGTTATGGCCATTAGTAACTCTGTCTCTAGATCTAGTACTTTAAAGTTTGATGATGTTGTCAGTGAAATCCTTAGCAAGGAAATGTGACCGAAAATATTCGGTGAGACATCAGGTAATTCTTTTACTGCAGAGACTAGGGGAAAAAAATGGAAAGAGGAAAGAGCCCAGGATATCATAGTAAGTCAAGGAAAGTTAGATCCAAGTCCAGATCGGGGATAGTGTGCTGGAAATGCGAGAAGAAATGACACCTGAAGAAAGACTATAAGTCTCAGAAGGGAAAAGAAGGAGACACGCAGCAAGAAAACAATCATGAAGCGAATGTGATAGGTGATTTGTTGCAAGATGCTTTGATTATTTCTTTAGAAAATATTATTCATGCCTAGGTGATAAATTCATAGGTCTCATTCCATGCCACACTAGATTGGAAACATTTTCATGATATTTTGGATAGGCCCGTTTGGGTGATGTTAAACCCTCTCAAATCATTGGAATGGGTAAAGTTTTCATAAAACAGTAGAATGGAAACCAATGGATATTGAAGGAGGTAAGGTATGTTCCAGTTTAAAGAAAAATCTAATTTCAATAGTCCAGTTGGGAGGTGAAGGCTATGTAACTACTTTTACATATAAAACCTGGAAGGTCGCCAAAGGAGCCCTGGTAATAGAAAAAGGAGAAAAGGTTTGTACATTGTATTTATGCAACGGTATTTCTAATTTTGTTAATGATTTAACCTCCACAAGAGTAGATACAGCATTGTGGCATCATAGGTTGGGTCACATGAGTGAGAAGGGGATGTAGACTCTTCACTCAAGAAATTTTTTGCCAGGTTTGAAGCATGTTGATTTGGATTTCTATGAGAATTGTGTTTATAGAAAACAGAAGGGAGTCAGGTTTCTTGAAGTTGGGAAAGAAAAGAATAGCAAA
This sequence comes from Pinus taeda, assembly GCA_000404065.3. Lineage (NCBI taxonomy): Eukaryota > Viridiplantae > Streptophyta > Pinopsida > Pinales > Pinaceae > Pinus > Pinus taeda. The sequence goes on from APFE030033444.1 coordinate 70,311, forward strand.
ATCTTAGAGCTCGTACATACAAATTTATGGGGACCTACACAGGGATCATCTCTCGGTAGCTCTTGCTATTATGTTACTTTTATTGATGATGCAACCAGGAAAGCCTAGATTTATTTTATTTGGAATAAATTTGATGTATTTGATACTTTCACGAAATGGAAATATTTGGTTAAGAATGAGACAAGAAAGAAGTTGAACTGTATCAAATCAGAAAATGGAGGTGAATATTGCGCAAAGAGTTTGATAAGTACTTTTCAGAGCATGAAATTCGCAAAGAGAAGATAGTTCCAAGAACACCATAGGAAAATGGTGTGTCAGAAAGGATGGATAGAACAATCATGGAGAATGCAAGATGCATGATATTGCATGTAGGATTGCCTTTACAATTTTAGGAAGATTTTGTAGATATTGTTGTTTATCTAATAAATAGAGTGCCTTCAATTTCCTTTGATGGTGGTATTCCAGAGGAGGCATGGGTAGGTAAAAAGGTAAACTACTCATTTTTAAAGACTTTCGGTTGTGAAGCGTTTGTTCACATTAATAAAGAAAATAGAACAAAGCTTGAGGCAAAATCAAATAAATGTACCTTTATTGGATATGGTGTTAATTATTTTGGTTATCGCTTATATGATTATGAAAATCACAAAATCATTAGGAGTAGAGATGTCATATTCAATGAAAAGGTCTTGTATAAGGATCAGATGCAGGAAAAGAAACAGGAAAAAGAAAATAGAGAATAAATAGTGCTCGATGAGATCACAGAAAAAGTAAAGGTGTCTGGAAATCATAATGATCAATAGCCACAACAACAACAAGAACCTCATACACCTGAAAGTGGTGTTAGAATATCTACCCAAATAAGTAGACCCCTTGAACGATACTCTCTTTCATTATATTATGTATTGTTGACTTATTATGGTGAACCATAATGTTATGAAGAAGAAATGGAGGAAGAAACTAGGAAGAAGTGGGAGTTAGCCATGAGATAAGAGATGGACACCTTGGTACATAATTAGACTTGGGACTTAGTCAGGTTTCCTATAGGTAAAACAGCCTTGTAGAGTAAATGGGTTTACAAGTTGAAGGAAGAAGATGGAGGTAGAAAAAGGTATAAAGCTATACTTTTGGTGAAGGGGTTTGTATAGAAGAAAGATACAAATTGATGAAATATTTTCCCTTGTTGTTAAAATGACTTCAATCGAAACTATCTTAAGTCTAGTAGTAGTAGAAGATTTGCATCATGAGCAGTTAGATGTAAAGATGAACTTTCTCCATGGGGATTTGGAGGATGATATATATATACATATATATATATATATATATGTATGTACAGCCACAAGGATATGAGGTCAAGGGGAAGGAGAAACTAGTGTGCAGGTTGAAGAAGAGCTTGTATGGATTAAAATAGACTCCAAGGCAGTGGTATCTAAAATTTGACACTTTATGTCTGAACAAGGTTATACTAGATGTCACTCTGATCATTATGCTTATCTCAAAAGGAAAAATTATGGAAGCTATATTATATTGTTATTGTATATAGATGACATGCTTGTTGCAGGGTCTAACATGCAAGAAATAAATGCACTCAAAGGAAAATTGGAAAATTCATTTTCAATGAAGGATTTGGGTGCTACAAAACAAATCCTTGTTATGAGGATATCTAGAGACAGAAAAAATCCCAAATTAACATTGTCTCAAAGTGAATACATACAAAAGGTGTTCAAAATATTTGATATGCATAATGAAAAACCAGTTATTACACCTTTGTCTAGACATTTAAAACTAAGGAGATGTGTCCCAAGACTCAGGAAGAGATGGATTATATGCCTAAATTTCCATATGCATCAACAGTTGGAAGCTTAAAGTATGCAATGGTTTGCACAAGGCCTGATATTGCAGATGTAGTGGGAGTTGTAAGCAGGTATATGAACAATCCAGGAAAAGAATATTGGATTGCAGTGAAGTGGATTCTCAGGTATTTGAGAGGTACCACAAATAAACAATTATGCTTTAGTGGTTCAAACATTTCTCTACAGGGATATGTTGATGTAGATATGGCAGGTGATAGAGATAACAGGAGGAGCACCAAAGGGTATGTGTTTATTTTAGGTGGAATAGATGTTAGTTGGGTTTCAAAAATGCAAAGTGTTCTTTCACTTTCAATGACGGAAGTAGAGTATGTTTATGCTACAGAGGCTAGTAAAGAAATGATTTGGTTGCAAAGGTTTATGGATGAATTGGGTAAGAAGAAGGAGATGGTCAGGTTATACTGTGACATCCAAAGTGCCATTCATCTTGCAAAGAACTCAACATTTCATTCCAATATTAAATATATACAACTCAAGTACCATTTCATACGGTCAGTGTTGGAAGATGGAATGTTGAAGCTAGAAAAGATACACACTAGCCATAATCCTGCGGATATGTTAACAAAAGCTGTAACCAGGGAGAAACTAATATTTTTCTCGGTTTCAATTTTTCTTCAAGTATGACGATAAATATGAAAAACATCCAGGTCTAAAGTGGAAGCATCGTCCAGCAAATGAAGCAGCAGTGGAGTTGTTATAATTAGCCTCCAAGTGGGATATTGTTGGGTGTGGATCCTGATTATCTTATTTATTCGGAGGTATCGCCGTGTTGGACCCCAGTTAGTAATGGATGATCTGACGGTAGAAGTTATGTTTAATTTATGTTTTTTTCCCTATAAGGAAACCCCTCGCTATATATGAGGGAATTGTATTGTGGCTATGTATATGTGTATTCTAAGAGAGAAAGAGAGAAGATATTGTGTGAGAGCAAAGAGGAAATTACAGTGGATTTTTTGTAGGTTGTATCTCTTAATTTTGGTGGATAATATAAAGGAAGTGCTAGTTGATTCTCCGTGGATGTGGCCCAAATTGGGTGAACCACGTATATATGTGTCTCTATTATTTTGTGTGTTTTTTTTGTTTGTGTTTCTGCAATATTTTATGTTCTCCATTTCTCTGTAATATATAATTTTCTAACAGGTCATGGAAACAATATAACACACACCCAACATTCTCCCACTTGTTGTTTTCTTTTCCAAACAGGGGGTCAAAGGAGAGTTGAGTCATTGGTCCAACCCTACAATGTGCATTGTTTCTCTACACCAAGAAAACTTCTCAATGCTCACAGACTTCGTCAATGCATCTACATCATTCTTCAAAGTGTCCACCTTTACCAGCAATGCCTTTTTGTCCTCAACCATATCCCTCACAAATTGATACTGAGCATCAATGTGCTTTGTCTTTGAATGATAAGCAGGGTTATTTTCCAAGAAAATTGCACTTTGGCTGTCACAATCTATTCTTATAGCTCATTGTATTAACCCCATAATTGAACACAATCTCTGCAACCAAACATATTACTTGCTTGCATGAGTGGTTTCCATGTATTTTTCCTTTGTAGTTGAAAGTTCCACTATAGACTGTCTCTTTCTCATCCAACTGACTACTCCTCCAAATAGGCTAAACACATACCCACTTGTAGATCTTCTCATATCTAGATCTCCAGCCCAGACTGTATCAACAAAGCCATAGATGTCCAAAAATCTATCCAATCCTGGTCTTCCTTGGTAGCACGGACCATAATCACCAGTGCCACACAAATACCTGAAAACCCGCTTCACTGTTGTCCAATGCTCCTTCCCTGGTTTTGACATAAACCTACTCAATACTCCCACTGCATGTGCAATGTCTGGTCTAGTACAGGACATTGCATACATCAAGCTATCGACCACACTTTCATATGGAACATGGGACATGACCTCTTCCTCTTCTTGTGTCTTGGGACACTATTCAGCAAATAATTTTACACCTACAGAAATAGAAACCTTCACCAGTATACTATCCTGCATATTAAACCTCTACAATATTGTCTCAACATACTTCATATTGTTTAACCAGAACTTCCTCTTTGCACAATCTCATTTAATTTCCATGCCCAAAATATAGTTTGCAGCACCAAGATCCTTCATGTCGAATTTGGAGGAAAATTGGGCCTTCAAATCCTTGATAATTTCTTTGGTATTTCCAACTAGCAAAATATCATCCACATCCAAGACTAGATAAATAACATGGTCACAATTAATTTAAAATAGACACAGTGATCCGCTTTGCTTCTGGTGAATCCAAGTCCCCGTATAGATGTATCAAAATTCAGATACCACATCCTTGGTGATTGTTTTAACCCATATAGAGGTTTTTTTAACCTGCATACCAGTTCTTCTTACTCTTCACCACAAATCCTTCAGGTTGCTTCATGTATATCTCTTCTTCCATATCCCCGTAAAGAAATGTTGTCTTCACATCCATCTGTTCTACCTCAAAATCAAAAGTAGCAACAACAGATAAAATTAATCTAATAGAAGCTACCTTGGCAACGGGAGAAAAAATATCACCAAAATCAATTCTTGACACCTGTGAATAACCTTTTTCTACCAACCGAGCTTTATATTTCTCTACCTGTCCTTCTACATTCATCTTCTTCTTAAACACCCGTTTTCTTCCAATGGGCTTCCTTCTAACCGGCAACACCACCTGATCCCAAGCTTCATTTTTGTCTAGATATGCCATTTCATCAGTCATGGCCTCTTTCCAGAGTTTTCCATCCTCTGAATCTACTACCTCCCTGAAATTTATGGATTATCAGTAATAGATAAAGAAAAAATTGAACAGAAAACAAATGGACTATATCTTTCTGGTTGCCTTCTTTCCCTAGCTGATCTTCTCACGGCTGGAGTTTGTGGCTCTTCATATTTTGATTCTTGTTCTATTGTAGAGTTTGATTCTCCTTCTTTAGCTCAAACACTATCTTCTCGGGTTCCTTTGGTAGGACTTCATGTTTAATAACATCTTTCACCTCTGTAAATACCACACCTCAATTGTACACAACCTTCCTTGTTTCTAGGTTATAAAGCTTAAAACCTTTTAAACCATCCTTATACCCAATAAAGATGCACCTTTTAGATTTACTATCCAACTTGGATCTTTTTCCATTTGGAACATGTACATATGCATCATGTTGGGTGTGTGTTATATTCTTTCCATGACTATCCCCACGCGTAAAGCCAAGGATTTAGAGGGGGGGCAATTAGAGATCTCTTCGCTGCACCAAGCGCAACGGAGGGGGTCACAAGGGGGGCGGCAACCCCCCTTATCAGGGGGTTTGCAGGGGGGCGGTATCCCCCCTACACGGGGTCTAGGGCAGAGCCCCGGGAAAAAAAATTGGACCCTATATTAGGTGGACATACGTACCCATGGTTTTGTGCATGGATTTCGCACATGGTTTTGGGCATGATGGCTTTCTGCCCATGGCATTTTGTAGATCCAGTCAAGGGAACTACGGTTATGTTCTAATCCATGGTTAATTGGTTGGGGTTTATGAATGCTTCGGCATGTATATATATGTATTGTAACATTAAAAGGAAACAATGAAAAATCAATCTAGTAGTCTTCGTTTTAGGATCCAGGGCAAAATCTCTATGCATATATGGTTTATGTTTTATGCTCTTGCCATTGTTTATTTTCCATTTTTAGAATTCATATGCAAGTAATTTATGTACCAGGTTAAAATTCAAATACCCTCAGATGTGAAAGAGAGGGTTTCTTACCACTCCATACCTCATGTGGACTCTTATCCTCCAACATTGATAAAGGTGATCTATTAACCAAGTAACATGCAGTCTCCACCGCCTCTTCCCATAATTCTTGTCCTAACCCGGCACCATTGAGTATGCTTGTTGCCTTTTCCATCAACATCCTATTCATTCTTTCTACAACAACATTTTTATGAAGTGTGTATGGAGTAGTCTTATGCCATGCTATACCTCACTTCTTACAGAACTATTAAAATTCCTTCTTAGAAAACTCTCCACCACTATCTGTCCTTCGCACCTTTATCTTCTTCTTTGTCTAGTTTTCCACCAAAGCCTTAAATTATTTAAACTTATCAAAGACTTCATATTTCTTCCTGAAGAAATATATCCATGTACTCCTTGAGAAGTCATCTATAAATGATACATAGTACATAGAATTACCCAATGATGGAACCGAGACAGGTCCAAACACATCACTGTGCACAAGCTGTAATATCCCTATCGCCCTCTTAGCACCAAAGGGGAAACATTCCATATACACAATGTTCATAGAAATAGAAATCCATAGAGAAATTAGACACACTTTCTACCATACTATTACCATGAAGTATTCGAAGGACCTTCTCTCTAGTATGTCCAATCCTTTGATGCCATATCATGGTCTTTTCACCAAAGACCACTAAATTTTCTACTCCACTTTCAAGAACAACAAAATTGTTGCACCCATCAATAACAGTGCTACCTAGAAGCTTATACAGAGTTCCAATATAAACTTCCTGCATCAATACCAGTGCTCCTTAAACCATCTTGTAGGTATCTTTCTCAAACACTGTTTTTACATCTACATCATCCATCTTGCTTACAAAAATCATATTTCTGGTGAATGCGGGAATATGTAGAACACCTGGAAGTGTTCTAATCCTTCCACCTTGTAACCTCATCTTGACTTTTTCGCGTCCGATGGTTCTGGCCTTCCTGTCATTCCCTAAGAAGACATCACCACCATCATATTTCTCATACTCACAAAACCACTCCCTATGGGGAATGGAGTTAAAAGATGCACCTTATTCAATCAACAATGCCTCATGATCTACATGTGTGCTTGAAGAAGAAGCCAAGTACACATCCCCACCTTCATCTGAGGTGGTTTTCACCTCTGCAGAAGGAGCATCATCATATCCCTTTCCTTTCTCAAGAGGTTTAGATCTACAATCCTTTTTGAAGTGCCCTACCTTTCTACATTTCTAACAGAGCTTTACAGGTTTCCTGGATATTTATATCTCCCTATAGGTTTAGATATCCCACTTGAGGACTTATTTTTGTTTTTGTTTTGGGACCGTCCTTGTACAGACAAGGTGTCTCCATTCTGGCCCTCCATATTTTTGTCTCATCTCCTCTAACAGCAAGGATGAGACTATTTCATCAAACTTCAAGGTATTTATATTGCTATTTATTGCAACAACCACACTATCCCATGAATCAAGTAGAGAACACATAAAAATAATGCACTTGTATTCATCTGAAAATTTAATATCAACACATAATAATTGGCTTACCATGGTATTAAAGGCATTCATATGCTCTGTCATCGAGTCTCCATCCTTCATCCTCAAGTTATACAACTTTTTCCATAGGAACAGTTTGTTCACTAGAGACTTAGATTGGTACAAAGTCCCTAATTTGTCCCACAAAGCCTTCATCGTATCTTTCCCTCATACATTCAAAAATATTGGATCAAAGATACACAACTGTATTGTGCTCTTTGCTTTCCAATCCAACTTTTCCCAGTCTTCATCTGATATTGTCATTGGTTTAATACCCAGATCTATCGCGATCCACAAATCTTTATCCACCAACAAATCCTCCACCTTGAGTTTCCACAACTCAAAATTATGACTATTAAATTTCTCAATCTCTATATTTCCACTGCTATCCACCTTCTTTCACCACAAGAATTGATCTCGCAGACCTCCCACTGAACAGGGTCTACCACAGGCCCGATCAAAACCCCTTAGTAGCAAAGGTGTCCCCTTGAAGAAAAAAACTCCAATACCAAATGTGAGTTTTAACTCTATACAGAAATTACCTACAAACAAAATCTAAAAATAGAAAATAAGCAATGACGAGAATATAAGACAAATACACAGATATTTTCCCCTAGATCCCAAAACCAAGACTACCAGATTAATTTTTCATTTTGTTCTTTTCAATGTTACAATACATATATATACATGTCGAAGCATTCATAAACCCAAATCCATTAACCTTGGACTATAACTTAACCATAGTTCCCTTGACCATATCTACAAAATACCATAGGCAGAAAACCATTATGCCCAAAACCATGTGCAAAATCCATGCACAAAACCATAGGTAGGTTCTCCCACCTAATATAGGGTTCGAAAAAAAATTCCCAAGGCACTGCCTCGGACCCAATGCAAGGGGGCTATTGCCCCCGTGAAACCCCCTAACAGTGGGGGGTGCACCACCCCTACTATGCCTGGTGGAACAAATAGGGAGGCCTATCAGCCCCCCCACATGGAAATAATATAACACACACACAACAAATATCACAAGCCCATCCACCTTGGGGTTCGAGGAGTGGGACAAAACCCCTCAACGTTATCTGACAAGAAAAAATTCTCATCCTAGGACAGACCTTCCCAAACTGTTTTCTCTCGTGAATCCATCTTAAAACGCTAAGGTGTTGTCATAGCCTGAAACCTTTGGAGTGACATCTTGAAAGGGTTTTAGGTGTGGAATGTGCATAGTCAATTGATTTCAAGATACCTTGGAAGATGAATCCAACAGTCACATCATGTATTTATATGTAACATATTTCTGTATAATAGAGAAATTCACGCTTATCTTTATTCTAGTTTCACATTCCAATAGTGGTATAGGAGCAAGTTTTTCTCATAAACCTATTAGCTTAGCCTCTTTGAATTGGTCAGTTCTGCCACTTTGAGCAGTCTTGAAACCCTTGGTCGTCTTTGTTGTTTCTTAACTTTATGCTACCCTAACGTTCACTCTGCCATTATTCGTGAAATGTTTTGGCCCTACCTTGAACATTGATATGTATTTTGATGCATCTACCACCTCTACCCTACTCAGACCTGTCGCAAACCTACATTATGCTATGCATTACAACCACAGTCTAGGATTACAGTTTATAATTTTTTTTCAATATCAGGTTTGAGGGTATGACAGAAATAGAACATGTTGCCAAAGTAATTGAATCTATTGTTTGAAAGAAATAGAAATTGAAGAAAATATATTTAGTAGCTATATTTGCACAGAGAATATATAAACTTGAAACAAAAATCTTGTGAAGCAAGATTGGTTCTATATTCAAACTACCTTCTCTTTGAATTTCAGAGGAATGGTTTTGTATTCCGGCTACCTTCTATTTGAATTTCATAGGAATGGTTTTGTATCCTTGTGAATTTCATAGGTATACCAATGTACTTCAATGGAAATACATTTAGTTATATTCACCTGTGGAATCATGAGTCTCATTGATGCTAGCCCTTCTCTAGCTTCGATTCAACAATCGTAGTACTAGTCGATACAAAATCCATGTTATTCATGTTATAATTAAGCCCATAATTTGTATTACACTCATTTGAATATCCATTTTCATGATTATTTGGAGTCCAAAGCCCTAGCATTACATTTACTTGTCAGTTGATCCAGGTGGATGTTGGTGGCCACCCACCTATCGCACTTGGACCCCCACAACTGTCTCTTTCAGTTTTTCAGTTTCCTTAATTGTAGCACAATTTACTACTTTTAGCAGTTTTTCGGGTCCTGAACTTCCGAACTCGTTTTGAGGCCATAAATGACATTTTTTGGGAAATCTGGGAGCAACATGGATCCATGGACCGATTTTTCTCATCCCAAAGTTTTAGTCCTCGAATAGATCTTTCTAATGATCTATTGTGCGCGTCAAATGGAGATCGTATGCCAAAGTTACGACCCTGAAACAGGGCCCATAGTTTGGTGTTTCATCTCCTAGGGTTAGGTTTTCTAATGTTTAGGGTTTTCCATTGTTTCTCAATAATAAATGGGCCTTCAAGCCTCATTGTAACACATTTCATAGGCATGTAGCCGCCACATCTATTCTCAGAGATAAGCTACCATCGCCCTAGCTGGTTTATTTCCATTTCTGTTTGTAAGCATATTTCGAAATTTTACATTAATGAAATGAAGTATTATTTCCGTTGCATCTCTATACTTATGGTTATTTCTGTAATTTGTTGCGTTCCTATTTAAATTTGGATCAGTGGTATCAAAGTGGTCTGCTTTTTCTCTGTTTTCCTTTTCATGTCCCCAACGAGGTCGGCATATAAGGATTTAGGGCTTGAACTAGTCGAACCTTTGCAAGACTAGCCTCACAAATCCCAACGGCCTCCCATGGCGGATGAAAATAAAGACGAGGAGGCAGGAGATCCTATCAAAATCTTGCTCGAAGAAACCCTCGAGCGACAAAGGAACGTGATGATGGACAGCTTTGCCCAGATCCTTCAGCAGCCACCCAGAGGCGACGCATTGGCTTCCAATAGCTACTCTAGAAATGCCACGCCGTTTAAGGTACAATTTAATTTTGAAATCCCCATATTCAAGGGTCAGATAGACGCAAATGTCATAGATAAATGGTTAAATTTGCTAGATGGGTATTTTTTTGTTCATGATTTTTTCCAACCGGGAAAATATTATTTTCGCTCTTCTCAAAGCATCCCCCCGTCAAGGATTGGTGGGAAACCTACTACAAGCAGAAGGATGAAAGTACGTGCTTACTATTTTCAGCCGCACCCACTTGGAATTCATTCCGGGACGCCATCAAGGAGCAGTACTACCCTGTCAAAAGCTATGAGGACAAATACATCAAGTGGACCACGTTGCGACAAGGAAGGGACCAAGATGTGTCGGAGTTCACAAACATTTTTCATACCCTTCACACACAGTTGGGTATCAAGGACTCTGAGCTACATTTGGTACTCAAATACCATGGTTGTCTACACAGATACATCCAGGATGAGATGTAGTTCCTAAATATCTCCTTACTCAGCATGGTGTACCGATATGCTGTCAAAATCAATCAGAAGTTTAAACAAAAGAAGCGGGACTTTGGATCTGCGAATCCTAATAACAAAGGACAAAGCCAAGGCGGGGTGACACAAGACAACTCGTCAAAGCTGCAGGAAAAGAACAACACCATGAAGTCGAAGAAGGACACAGGAAAGTGATATGAGTTCCATAAGAGCCCCACTCACAACACAAGTGAGTGTCGGACCAAGAAGTCCCTGGTGGCTGAGTTCAAGGCTTCAGAATCAGATGCATGTTCCAACCCTGAGTCAGAACTCGACAAGGGGAATGACAAAGGAAAGAAAATCATTCATGCGGATCCCAGCACCACTATTGACACCGCCAAGGTCCAAAAGAGGGAGCCCGAAGATCCAAAGGAGGGGGAGTGTCTTTTCCACTAACAAATGTGGGTGAAGGGTTCACCGCTACAATTCATTGTCAAGAGTGGCAGCCAAAAGAACCTCATTTTAGCAGAGGTCGTGAATCAGTTGGGCCTACCGACTGCACCACACCTGCAATTGTATAGTATCAGGTGGCTTCACCAAGGACGAGATCTCCGAGTTTGCCAACAGTTCCACCTTCCCTACAGCATCAAACCCTTCACAAACAAGGTATTGTGTTATGTTGCACCTCTGGATGTTTGTGATGTATTATTAGGCCAACCATACTTGTGGAGGCGACATGCTGTGTATGAGTCAAGGCCTCGCACTATTATTATTTCTTTGTGTAATTCATTATACAAGATACCAGAGGTAGCCCCACCTACCGCCTCTACTGAGAAATGCAACAAGATCATCTCCCAGACTAGGAAATTCATTTTCTATCTAGTTCGCTCCCAAAGTAAGGGGAAGATCGTCACCAAATCCATGACCCCTACGAAGGGTTCCTCCCCGCAGTAGCAGCAACAGATGGATACTGTCATGAAAGAACACAAGAACATCTTCTCCTCACCCACAGGGGTACTATTGCATTGTCAGGTCAAGCATTCATTCAATCTGACTCCCAGAGCACCTCTACCCAACGGGCCAATATATCACCGCTCCATTCTGAAAAATGACAAGTACAAGAAGCAACATGGTCCTTACACCAGTACCAAGGTTATGGGAAACAATGATTTGGAGCATAGAATTCCCCCATTCCTTCGCTTGCACCAAGTGTTCAATGTGGACCACCCTTGACCATTCTTCCCACCATTACTGGACACATCAGAGGTTGCAGAACAACTCACCAGGGACCAAGTTTAGCAGAAGTTTCCTCATCTCATGGAGGAACTCAACGCAATGGATACCATTGCTTCCTAAGGGGGGAGGAATGATCCAGGTGGATGTTGGTGGCCACCCACATATCCCACTTGGACCCCACAACTATATCTTTTAGTTTTTCAGTTTCCTTAATTGTTACACAATTTACTACTTTTAGCAGTTTTTCGAGTCCTGAGCTTTCGGAGCCATTTTGAGGCCCTAAACGACGTTTTTTGGAAACTATGGGAGAAACATGGGTCCATGGACTGATTTTTCTCTTCCCAAAGTTGCATTCCTCAGATATATCTTTTTAACGAGCTATTTTGTGTGTCAAACAGAGATCGTATGCCAAATTTACGACCCCGGGAAGTTGATGTACCAATTTACCCGAAACAAGGCCCATAGTTTGGTGTTTCATCTCCTAGGGTTAGGTTTTTGGATGTTTATGGTTATCCATTGTTTCTCAACAATAAATAGGTCTTCGAGGCTCACTTTAACACATTTCAGAGGCATGTAGCCGCCACATCTATTCTCAAAGATAAGCTACCATCGCCCTAGCTGGTTTATCTCCATTTCTGTTTGTAAGCATATTTTGGTATTTTACATTAATGAAATGAAGTATTATTTCCACTGCTTCTCTATACTTATGGTTATTTCTATAATTTCTTGCGTTCCTGTTTAAATCTAGATCTGTGGTATCAGAGCGGTCTGCTTTTTCTCTATTTTTATTTTCATGTCCCCAACGAGGTTGGGATATAAGGAGTTAGGGCTTGAACTGGTCGAACCTTTGCAAGACCAGCCTCACAAATCCCGACAGCCTCCCATGGCAGATGAAAATAAAGATGAGGGTGTAGGAGATCCTATCAAAATATTCCTCGAAGAAGCCCTCAAGCGACAAAGGAACGCGATGATGGATAGCTTTGCCCAAATCCTTCAGCATATACCCAGAGGTGACGTCGGCTTCCAACAGCTACTCTAGAAATGCCACGTCGTTTAAGGTACAAGTTAATTTTGAAATCCCCATATTCGAGGGTCAGATAGACGCAGGTGTCATATATAAATGGTTTAATCTGCTAGATGGGTATTTTTCTGTTCATGATTTTTCCAGTCGAGAAAATATTATTTTTGCTCTTCTCAAAGCAGCCCCCCACGTCAAGGACCGATGGGAAACCTACTGCGAGTAGAAGGATGAAAGTACGTGCTCACTATTTTCAGCCACACCCACTTGGAATTCATTCCAGGGTGCCATCAAGGAGAAGTACTACCCTGTCAAAAGCTATGAGGACAAATACATAAAGTGGACCACGCTGCGACAAGGAAGGGACCAAGATGTGCCCGAGTTCACAAACATTTTTCATACCCTTCGCACACAGTTGGGTATCAAGGATTCTGAGCTACATTTGGTACTCAAATACCGCAGCTATCCACACAGATACATCTAGGATGAGATGAGTTCCTGAATATCTCCTCCCTCGGCATGGCGTACCCATAAGTTGTCAAAATCGAGCAGAAGTTTAAACAAAAGAAGCGGGACTTTGGATCTGCAAATCCGAAGAACAAAGGACAAAGTAAAGGCTGGGTGACCCAAGACAACCCGTCAAAGCCGCAGGAAAAGAAAAACACCATGAAGTCGAAGGACACAGGAAAGTGATGTGAGTTCCATAAGAGCCCCATTCACAACACAAGTGAGTTTTGGACCAAACAGTCACTGGTGGCCGAGTTGAAGGCTTCAGAATCAGATGCATGTTCCAACCCTGAGTCAGAATCCGATAAGGGGAATGAAAAAGGGAAGCAAATCATTGAAGCGGAGCCCAGCGCCACCATTGCCACCACCAAGGTCCAAAAGAAGGAGCCCTAAGATCCAGAGGAGGGGGACTGTCTTTTCCACTCACAAATGTGGGTGAAGGGTTCGCCGCTACAATTCATTGTCGACAGTGGCAGCCAAAAGAACCTCATTTTAGCAGAGGTCGTGAAGCGGTTGGGCCTACTGACTGCACCACACTCGTAGTCGTACAGTATCAGGTGGCTTCACCAAGGATGAGATCTCCGAGTTCACTAGCAGTGCCACCTTCCCTATAGCATCAAACCCTTCACAGATGAGGTATGAAGTAATGTTGCACCTCTAGATGTTTGTGATGTATTATTAGGCTATCCATACTTATGGAGGCGACATGCTGTGTATGAGTCAAGGCCTCGTGCTATTATTATTTCTTTGTGTAATTCACTATACAGGATACTCGAGGTAGCCCCACCTACAACCTCTGCTAAGAAATGCAGCAAGATCATCTCCCAGACTAGGAAATTCATTTTCTGTCTAGTTCGCTCCCAAAGTAAGGGGAAGATCATCACCACATCCATGACCCCTACGAAGGGTTCCTCCACGCAGCAACAGCAACAGATGGACACGGTCATGAGAACACAAGAACATCTTCTCCTCACCCACAGGGGTACCATTGCACGGTCAGGTCAAGCATTCATTTGATCTGATTCCCAGAGCACCTTTATCCAACAGGCCAATACATCATCGCTCCATTCTGAAAAATGACAAGTACAAGAAGCGACATGGTCCTTACACCAGTACCAAGGTTGTGGGAAAAAATTCTTTGGAGCACAGCATTCCCCCATTCCTTCACTTGCACCGAGTGTTCAATGTGGACCACCCTCGACCATTCTTCCCACCATCACTGGACACATCAGAGGTCACAGAATAGCTCACCAGGGACCAAGTTCAGCAGAAGTTTCCTCATCTCATGGAGGAACTCAACGCAATGGGGGTCATTGCTTCTTAAGGGGGGAGGAATGATCCAGGTGGATGTTGGTGGCCACCCACCTATCCCACTTGGACCTCCACAACTGTCTCTTTCAGTTTTCCAGTTTCCTTTATTGTAGCACAATTTACTACTTCTAGCAGTTTTTTGGGTCCTGAACTTCCAGAGCCATTTTGAGGCCCTAAACGATGTTTTTTGGGAAATATGGGAGTAACATGGGTCCATGGACCGATGTTTCTCTTCCCAAAGTTGTATTCCTTGGATAGATCTTTCTAACTAGCTATTGTGCATGTCAAACGGAGATCGTATGCCAAAGTTATGACCCCGAGAAGTTGATGTACCAATTACCTGAAACAAGGCCCATAAATTGGCATTTCATCTCCTAGGGTTAGATTTTTGGATGTTTAGGGTTTTCCATTGTTTCTCAACAATAAATAGGCCTTCAAGCCTCATTGTAACACAGTTCAGAGGCATGTAGCTGCCACATCTATTCTCAGAGATAAGCTACCATCGCCCTAGCTGGTTTATTTCCATTTCTGTTTGTAACCATATTTCAGTATTTTACATTAATGAAATGAAGTATTATTTCCGATGCATCTCTGTACTTATGGTTATTTCTATAATTTTTTGCATTCCTTTTTAAATCTGGATCATTAGTACCAGTGTAGTTGTATTCATGATGGTGCAAAGGTCTTGTTGTTACATTGTTGACAATGGACAGTCATGGCTTATTTACAGCTCCAATTCCCTGTATCTCAACAAGGATTTGAGCATATATGGATTCTATCAAGGCGTCATGAGAATTAACCTACTCTCAGATAAATTTGGAGAAGTTGCAGCTACAAAAGAGTGGATTTTTTATCAATTCAACACATCTTATATGATCTCCAGGTTAGTGCATCTGAGGACACCTTTCAGCATCACATACAAATGGAATAAGAAAGGACAATGATATAATGAGGAAGTTAGAAATCATATTGTCAAAGCCCTAGAATAAGATGAAATCTGCAGCTAATTACAACCCCATCTACTTACTTTTATGGGAAGGTTGTTGCGTGAGGTGTGAGGTTTGCATTGATTGCAAAAGAGGTTCACTACCAAAATGTCATATCTCATGTGAAATAAATCCTGGAGAAATCCCTGACTCCATTTGTAGATGGGATCTACTAGGGAAAGTATCCCAATTCTATTCTCAATCCTTTTGGTAATCTAGTGCCTGTTACTTTCTTAATTCCCATTGGCAAACAATTCAATCCCTTTCCATCATAAGAAAATGTATTGAAAAATCTACAAAACTTTGTAGGGAGCCACGAATTACATTCTTGAAAATATGTACAAGGATTTTTCTCAACTATATTTTATTTTCGATACCATCAAATGCAATGGTTAGAAATTAAATAGAAATCGATATAGAATGCCAACATAGTTTTGGGTTTCTAGCACACTGATATAGCATGATGTTGATTTACTTGGAATGAAGTTGATTGGTATATGTTTACTTTTAGAAAGGATAGAAAATTATTTAATTTTGAAGAATAAATTTTAATACGATATCTAATAATAAAAAATACATTATAAATGGGTGCAATTTCGGTAGAAACTGACACCTTTCTTGAGTTTCATGCATGGAGGATTATTGTTTTTTTATCTTCATCCATGTAATGTTCCAAGTAGATATTGGTGGTCACCTGCCTATTCCAACTATACCCCCTAGTTAGTTTCATATTTTTCCTTGTTTATTTCAACATTTACTATTTTTAACAATTTTTCGGGTCCTGAACTTCCGGAGCAGTTTTGACCCCCTAAATGGCATTTTTTTTGGAGTTCGCGGCAAGCCCCCACTCATGGGCATGGGCTTATGGAGAAACTTGTAGTACTCAGTGAGAACTTTCCAACAAGGTATCATACGCGCCAAACAGAGATAATATGGACCAATTTACGACCCTGGGAAGTTGGATGCCCTACTAACCCCAACAGGGCCCACAAACTCTTGGTGTTACATCTCCTGGGGTTAGGGTTTTGGTTGTTTAGGGTTTTCTCATGTTTTCCAATAATAAATAGGCCCTTGATCCTCATTGTAACACATTTCAGAGGCATGTAGCCGCCACATCTCTTCTCTAAGATAAGATACCATCACCCGAGCTATCTTATTTCCATTCTGTTTGTAAGCATAGTTCAATATTTTTCTATTAATCAAATGAAGCGTTTTTATGTTGTATATCTATTTTTATGATTATATCTTTAATTTTTTGTGTTCTTGTTTAAGTTTGGATCAGTGGTATCATAGGCAGTCTGCCATTTCTCTATTTTTCTTTGCATGTCCCCAATGAGCTTAGGGTATACGGAGTTAGGGCTTGATCCAGTTGAACCATTACAAGATTAGCCTCGCAAAACTTGACGACCTCCCATGGCGAAAAAAAATAAAGACGAGGGGGAAGGAGATCCTTTCAAAATGTTGCTCGAGGAAACCCTCAAGTGATAGAGGGACGCGATGATGGATAACTTTGCCAATTTCCTTTGACGGCTACCCACAGGCGATGCATCTTCATCCAGCGTCCACTCTAGAGGCGCCACTCCTTTTAAGGTACAAGTTAACTATGATATTCCCTATTTTGAAGGCATGATAGATGTAGACGATGTAGATAAATGGTTAAATCTGTTGGAAGGATATTTTTTAGTTCATGACTTTTCCAATTGGGAAAATATTACTTTTTCACTTCTCAAAGCTGCCCCACACGTCAAGGACTAGTGGGAAACCTATTGTGAACAAAAGGATGAGAGTGAACCCTCGCTGTCCCACTTGGAATTTTTTTCGAGACACCATCAAGGAACAATATTACCTTACCGGTAGCTATGAAGACAAATACATAAAGTGGACCACGTGACGACAGGGAAGGGACCAAGATGTGCAAGAGTTCACAAATATTTTCCATACCCTTCGCACGAAGTTGGGTAACAAGGATATTGACCGACATTTGGTGGTCAAGTACCATGGTTGTCTACATAAGTACATCCAGGACGAGATGAAGTTCCTGTACATTTCCTCGCTCAGCACGGCGTATCGATACATTGTCAATATTGAGCAAAAGTTTAAACAGAAGAAGCAGGACTTTGGATCTACAAATCCAAAGCAAGGAAAAGGCACCCCCAAACGACAGAACAAAGGACAAAGCCAAGGTGGGGCTACCCAAGATAGTCCACCAACGTTGTAAGCAAAGAAAAACACCATGAAGACGAAGAAGGACACGGGAAAATGGTGTGAGTTCCATAAGAGCTCCACTCACAATACAAGTGAGTGTCAGGCCAAGAAATCACTAGTGGTCGAGCTGAAGGCTTCTAAATCAAACGCAAGTTCCGACTCTGAATAAGAAGCTGATAAGGGTGTACATGTGGACCCATCCAAGATAAAAATCATTCAGGATTGGCCAGCGCCAACCACTCTAACAGAGCTCCGCATCTTTTTAGGTCTTGCCAATTTCTACCGTAGGTTCGTGTTGGGGTTCTCTCATATCACTTGGCCTTTAAGTCAAGTCACTAAGGGTGGAGCGAAAGCAAAGTTTTTTTGGTCGAAAACCCAACAAAAAGTGTTCTCCAAGTTGAAGAATCGCCTCTGTTCTCCGCCAGTGCTCACATTACCATACCTGCAACAACCATTTGAGATTGAGACATATGCCTCCAACTATGCTATTGGTGTGATTTTTACTCATCATGGGCATCCAGTGGCTTGCCACAGTTAGACACTTTCAGACACAGTTTGAAACTACCCCACTTATGAAAAAGAAATGTATTCCATTGTGCAGGCCTGCCGTCGATGGAAGCATTACATTTTGGGGAAGGAAACGGTCATCCACACAAACCACCAACCTCTACAGCTCATACAGACACAAGGGAAGTTATAGAACGATCGCCATTAGAAATGGTCCACCTGTCTGCAAAAGTTACATTTGAACATTAAGCATAAGAAGGGTAGCACCAATAACGTTGTTTATTGCCTCAGCTGACCACCAGTCATGGTGATGATCACTGTTCTTGACTCCTGTCGGCACGAGACATCAGGGTAGTCGGATCTTTACAAGAGCTATCTAGAATTCGGCAGCATATACAAGACACTCCTAGAAGGGAAGCATGTTCCAAATTTTCACATTCAGGATGCATTGTTATGCCATCTGGGACACATTTGTGTTCGTTCAAGTGAGTGTGCCAAGATGATTTTGGAGGTGCACTACAGTCGGGCTGCTAGACATTTCAGAGTAGAGAAAATAGTGGCGGTATTACAGAA
This sequence comes from Pinus taeda, assembly GCA_000404065.3. Lineage (NCBI taxonomy): Eukaryota > Viridiplantae > Streptophyta > Pinopsida > Pinales > Pinaceae > Pinus > Pinus taeda. The sequence goes on from APFE030033444.1 coordinate 89,304, forward strand.
GTATTTTTATTGGCTGAAACTTCGTCAGGATGTTGGGAAGTACATTAGACCCTACACCGCCTACACCATTTCCAAACCAACCATCAAGAAGAAAGGCCTGTATACTCCTCTACCTACTTCTAGTCGGCCTTGGGAATCTGCCTCCATGGATTATATGTCGGACCTTCCTTCTACTAAGCACGGAAACAGTTGCGTTTTTGTGGTCATCGACAGATTCTCTAAGATGGCCATCATGGCGGCCTGCAAGAAGAGTATCACAACAGAGGCCACTGTTAAGCTCTTCTTTGGGTGAGTATGGGTACACTTTATGATCCCACGGTCCATTGTCTCAGATCGGGACAGCAGATTCCTTAGTGCATTTTGGTTAAGTCTTGGTCGATGCCGGATACAAAACTTGCTAAGTCCACAGCTTTCCACCCCTAAACTAATGGACAAACAGAGGTTGTCAACAGGATGATCATACACATTATGCACATGTACAGCTCGAATCATCCACGCACGTGGGATGAAAGTCTCCCCTATGTCCAACACAGCTATAATAGAGCTCTCCACAACTCAATAGGCCACATCCCCTTTCAGGTAGGGTTTGGATTTCAGCCATTATGCCCCATTAATGTGGCCATACCATTTACAGCCACTCAGGTAGATTCATCTCACGTTCAGTCCGAAGTTGAAAGGGCTAACAGCTTCATTGAGCACATTCAACACATCCGCTAACAGGTCCATGATATATTGGATAGAGCCAATGCTAAGTACAAGCAGCGCCATGATCAAAATTAGTGTTGCACAAGTTCCAGGTGGGTGACAAAGCTTATCTACATTTGCAGAAGGAGCACCTTGTTGGACCCCACCGCAAGCTTCATCCGCTCTGATATGGGCCATACACTATCATTAAGATTGTCGGTGATAATGCCTTCGAGCTCAACATCCCACCGTTCTTCGGTTTGCACCCAGTGTTCAATGTAGACCACCTTCGGCCATACTTTCCACCATTCTTGGACACATCTGACATTGCAGAACAGCTCACACCAACATAGCTCAACCCGGACTGCATGGAATAGGCCACAAATGATCTGATCATGGACACAGAGATCAAGAACATTCGCCAACAGAGGATATAGTTATATCGAGTTGTCAAAGTAGGCCAACTCCTTCACCAGGGTAAGTGGTTCACCAGGGACCAGGTTCAACAGAAATTTCCTCACCTCATGGAGCCTCTGCACACAATGGGGACCATCGCTTCCTAAGGGGGGAGGAATGATCCAGGTGGATATTGGTATCTTACCTAGACCCCCAAGTCAGTTTCATCCATTTCCTTGTTCATTCCAACATTTACTATTTTTAGTAGTTTTTTGGGTCCTGAACTTCCGGAGCAGTTTTGACCCCCTAAACGGCATTATTTTGGGTCTGCAGCAAACCCTTGGCTATGTTAGAAAATTAAATATTACGGAGCAATGGAACACATAAAATATTTCAGAAATATAAACACAGAAAACGCACAAAACAAGAGAGACACAGATATATGTGGTTCACCCAGTTTGGGCTACGTCCACCTCGAACAGCCAGTCCTTCCTTTCTATTATCCCGCAAAATGAAGAGACACAACCTACAGCAAATCCGCTGTAATATCCTCTGTTTTCTCTCACAGTCTCACCTCTCTGTTTCTCGCTCACACCGGATACACATCTATCTCACAACCTCAAATACAATGCCCTCATACAAAGAGAGGGGTTACCTTCTAGGGCAAAAAACCCTAAACTAAACATAATTTCTACCGTCAGATCATCCGCCTAATGAACGGCCCAGATTGACTAGAAATTACTATACTTTTACAAGGCAAATTTACATATGTTTT
>APFE030033444.1:98512-177634 GCA_000404065.3 Pinus taeda
CGATGGTTTTTCGGTCCATGGTATTGGATGCTTCGACATGTATAAATATGTATTGTAACATTGAAAGGAAAATAATGAAAAATCAAGCTGGTAGTCCCGGTTTTGGGATCCAGTGGAAAATCTATGTGCATATGTGTTTTATGTGTTATGCTCTTGCATTGTTTATTTTCTTTGTTTTAGAATTCGTATGCAGGTAATTTCTGTACAGGGTTAAAACCTACATCAAAGACTCTTCCTAACCTATTTGAGGCTCATATATATATTTATGAATTGATATCTCTCTTGATATTTAGTGTTGTGCACAGCGACTTATATCTACATGTAGATACTTATCTAAAACAGAGCCTGTGACTTAGAGTCGACAAGGATATCCTTCCTAAACTTCAACTCTCAGACAAACCTACATATATATTTATATAAATGTATGCATAGTTGTCCCTCCTGAGCTTGCAATATAAATATCACAACACAAAAAATGCACAGAAATTAGTGTTTCACATTCACACAAGAAAATAACATCCCTCAGCAACATCATAAGCATTGTCATAAGCATTAACACAACACATTAAACAGAGACATAATATTCACATCCAAAAGAACACAAGTGAATACAAATCTTGTAATGGAATTTAGAAGCTGAGATTGGGACTTCAACTCTCCACCCAACCTTAGATCGGTCTACATTACAGTCTTTCTTACATTCAATCACCCCCAAGCCAGATTCCAGAGCATGACAAGCATTGCTTAAAGGATTAAAACCAATAACACCAACTGAAGTAGGGTCTCCAAAGGCCAACTCGCCTTTACCCACCAGCTAATCAAGAGTCAATCAGAGTGAACAGGGAACTACTACTTCCCTTAAATTTTCTCGCAACCCCTAATTGTTACCGAGAGAGATTTCATATCAGTTAACATCATCTCAGAGATTCTTTAAGCGCAGAGTCACAGCTCAATTTCAATAACAGAGTTTCATTATCACATGGGAAGGTTCATCAACTAGATAATCCATTGTATGAGCATAGAGACCACTTCTCTAGGTTATTCCTCAATGAGAGAAAGCACCAATGTTACTATTTTTGGTGGTTCATCATGTTCAATTTTGTATCTATGGTTGGTCTTCATAATTATATGTTTTCTCCTGTAATGTAAAAAGAATTTGTAATAAATGTTCTTGGTGTCATTTTTATTATTTATCCCTCGAAATAATTTATATAATACATGTTCTTCATGTCGGATATAAAAGAGAAATTTTTTAAATTTGAATTTTTGGTGTTAAGAAATTCAAATCAACCCTCCCTCAAGTCAACTTATCCCAATGAAGAGACACCAATTCTTGACAGCAATACTAGTATATAAAGGCATTCGACCTCCTCCAAAAAGGCACCATTTGAACTCATCACAAGAAGATAATTTTTTGGCATCCAAGTGAAGGTCAGCGGAAGAATAAGGACAAAGTCTCTCTCTAGCTCGCATTTCTCTCTCTCCAAAATTTTGCACGTGTGACTTTTCTAGGCAGTAGTTCCTGGATAGGCTGAATTTCTGGGCAGTTTTTTGGGCAACCCAAAATTCTAGGTAGATCTGAGAAGGTTGAAATCGTGAAGAACAAAATTTTGACTTGGTTTGACTTGACTTGAGGGCTGGAGACCAAGTTTTACCATTAGCTTGTTGTCATATTTTACGAGCAGCATTAGATGTACATCTTGTTGAACTGAAGAATTTCTCTTAGGAAAAGGTTGCTCGGTTTTTCCCCAAGTGGTTTTTCCCCTAAGTGGGTTTTCCCAAAGTAAATCTTGTGTTCTATTTTTTCAATTGTGATATCTAATGTGCTTATAGTTTATGGTTAAATTTCTGAAGTGTAATTTCTTAATGATATATTGGAATTATTAAAATAAGAACTATATCATTAGAAGTAATTATCATAATTTTCAAAAATCGGTGTTTGTATATATTGCACTTGAAAAATAAACATGGTATCAGAGCTTTGGTGACAAAAAGGACGTTGAGATCACTCTTGAAGAATCCTAATAAGTCATCACCCTTGAAGCCTAAATCTACAATCTCTTTGCTTGTCTATGATTGTGGGTTCCCACATGAAGTCTCAGAACAAATTAGAAGGAGCTCCAAACTTGAGGGCTTGGAAGACAAGGATTGATCTTCTCCTTTCAAAAGAAGGTCCCTTGGGTATTGTTAAGGGCAAGGTCATTGAACCATAAAAAGATTAAGAAAAAGCAAAGGTTGAGAAGGATGAAATCAAAACCATGAGCATCATTGTGGACTCTATCAAGGATCACTTGATTCACTATGTTTCAGTTTGATGCCCTAACCGATTTTTTCACTATAAAAAATATCGGTCAAGCCATGAGTTTGAAGAATGAATTTTGTGACGTTAGAATGAAAAGAAATGATACTATAGCCTCATATTTCATGAGGATATATCAACTAAGTGATCAACTACAAGAAATTAAAGAAATTATTTATGATAAGCAATTAGTGACTACAACACTCAATGGTTTACCGGAATCAAGGGATGCTTTTGCAGCAGTAATATGTGCTAGAAACGACACTCCAAAATTTAATGAATTATGGGCCAATTGTACTCAAAAAGAATCAAGGATCATATCAAGAAGAAAGATTCAAATATCTAATGAAGGAAATTTTGAAGCATATGCATCATGTTTCAACAAAGGTGGAGGAAGAAAAAAGATCTACACCTTAAGGAAAGAGAGACATGTCAAAGGTTTGATGTTATCATTACCACAAATTTGGTCACAATAGAAGTGATTGTCTGGAAAGATTGGATGACAGAAAGAGAAAGGGAAAGTAGCATGCCTCTACAGCATATTTTGAAGAACTTCCAAAAAGACCAAAGAACGAAAATCTACGTACATTAGGGGAATTTTGAGGTCTAAAATGGGCCTCCTAAGAAAAATCTACAACCAAAAGAAAATTTATAAGAACTAGTAGGATTCAATATGATGATGTCAACCATGGGGGATGATTCACCATTTTTGGAGTAAAAAGGTAAAAAGATTTAAAAAATAATAAAATAATAAAACTACTTTTTCAACTCGTATTTTCAACTTACTCCCTAAGGTTTCACTTAAATTTTGAGAGAGAGTACTCGTTGGATGCAAACTTTAATTCCTCATCCAAGGAGTACCCATGTTGCATACTTTCGATGGATCCTACTACACGAAAAATGAGAAATACATGAAAAAACGTGATTTCACTCATGTTTTTCATGTATTTCTCATTTTCCGTGTAGCAGGGTCCATCGAAAGTTTGCAGCATGGGTACTCCTTGGATTATGAATCAAATTATGCATCCAACAAGTGTTTCCGGGCGAAATTTGAGGAAACCCATATGGAGATAAGTTGAAAATACGAGTTGAAAAAATAATTTTTCTTTTTTCCCTCTAAAATTTGATGATGTAATCTAATATTATTTTATTATTTCCACTATTATTTTATAATTTCCTGAGGAGGCCCATTTTATACCTAGAAACTCCCCTAATGATAAAGAATTCATTTATTCTCTATTCTTAATAGTTTTATTGCAGATAGTGAAGACTTGTGGCTAGTAGATAGTGGTGCATCAAGGCACATGAGGGGAGATCAAGACAACCTTAAAAGTCTAGTGGAAAGAAGATTGGCACAAAAGGTGGAACTTGGAGACAATAATAATTATGCAGTCAAAGGCATTGGGAATACGTCCATTGAGATAGAATAAGGTGATAATGCTCATCTTAGTAACATATCATATGTTTCAGGTTATATGTGATAGGTTTGAAGAAGAATTTTGTCTCTATTTCATGCTTGGAAGATAAATGCGATAGAGTAGCATTTATGGATGGAAAAGTTCTTGTTTGACCTAAAGGCTCTACTATATATTCCGCTAGAATAATTGGAGTTCATGAAGGAAGATTGTATAGACATCTAAAACAAATTACTCAACCAGTTGCACATAATGATATTAATCCATGTGAGCTTTGGCATAAAATATATTGTCACCTTCACTATGGATCTTTTCCTACCTTGAAAACAAATGGTTTCAGGTGTACCAAATTTGCAGGAAGAGCATGAAGGAGTATGTAAAGTATGTGCGCTTGGAAAGAATGTTAAGAAGCATTTTCCAAGCAACAAAAGCAAATCCAAGTAAGCTTTGGACTTATCCATAATGATGTATGTGGTCCTATGCCAGTGAAGTCCCTTGGATGCTCTTTGTACTATGTTACATGTATTGATGACTTCTCTCGCAAGTCATGGATCTACTGATGAAGTTTTTTACAAGTTCTAGGAATTCAAGGTTGAAGTTGAAAACTTGAAGGGAAAGAAGATCAAGATATTAAGATCTAATAATGGAGAATATAACTTCATGGCGCTCATTTCCTTTTGAAAAGAAGTTGGGATTATGAGGGGGTTGATAGTCCCTTATAATCTGCAAAAAAAATGGAGTTGTTGAAAGAAAGAATAGAACCATTGAAGAATTTTTCAAGGCAATGATGTATGAACAAGACCTGCCTATGTTTCTATGGTGTGAAGTATCAAGGACTGTTGTCTACATTCAAAATAGAAGTCCTCATAGAATATTGGAAGACAATACTCATGAAGAAGCATTCACCAAATAATATTGGTTGTCTTGTTTATATTCATGTTCCCAAAGATAAGAGAAGAAAGTTAGAGCCTTGAGGAAAGAAATAAATATTCGTTGGTTATAGTGAATCATCAAAGGCATAATAGAATATATATTCCAAGACAAAAACAAGTTGAAGTTAGCATGGATATGACCTTTGATGAGAATGTGGCTTATTGGAAGTCTAAAGAAGTGGACTTTGATGAGGACGAAGAACATGAAGCTCCAAAGGAAGAAGGATATATTCCAAAAAATCCTTCTGAACATCCCATTTATCATTAAGAAGAGCCAGAAGGGTCAAGTGAAGAAGTGGACCTGATTATTGTTTTTGAAATCAAGAAAAGGCCAACTTGGTTGAGATCCACTTTGTAGGAAGTCAAACGACATGAAGCACTATGTGGCTCCTTCAGGGAAAGCAAGAGGAAAAAGAGGTATTCAGGTTATGCAACATTAATGACTAATATTATTGATGTTGAACCTTCCACATATAAAGAAGCAACCAACTAGAAATCTTGGAAGGATGCAGTGTTGGAAGAATATCAATCAATTATGAAGAATGATGTATGTAAAATTGTGCCTAAACCTGAAGGAATATCAGTGGTGTCCTCCAAATGGGTATACAAGATCAATCATGGAGTGAATGGAAGCATTGAAAAATACAATGCAAGATTTTTGGCTATAGGTTTCTCCCATAAAGAGAGAGAAGACTATGATGAGACTTTTGATCTAGTTACCAGGTACACTATTCTTAGATCCATTATTTATATTAATTCTTCTATGGGTCCTAACTTACGTCAAATGGATGTAAATACTTATTTTCTTAATGGTGTGATTGAATAAGAAGTGTACTTAGAGCAACCTCAAGGTTTTGAGGTCCATGGTAGAGAGTTTCATGTTTGCAGTTTGAAGAAAGCCTTGTCTGTACTTAAGCAAGCACCAAGAGCATGGTATACATGAATTGAAAACTATCTGATGAGACTTGGCTTCTCTAAAATCGATGTTGATCCAAACCTATACTTCAAGGTCATGAAGAATGAACCTGTGATCCTATTTTTGTATGTTGATGGTCTATTTATGATAGGATGGAGAATTTGATTATTCAATGTAAGAGGGAGCTAGCTTCCAAATTTTATATGAAGGATCTTGGATTGATGCACTATTACTTGGGGCTATAAGTATTTCAAATTCTCAGCAAGATATTTCTTGGTCAAGGAAAATACATTACCAAGATCCTACAGAATTTTGGTATGATATATTATAAGTCGATATCAACTCCGATGGTGATAAATCTAAGGAAGTTGAGATAGATCGAGTCTAATTTGGTAGATCCAGCAATGCACCAGAAGTTGATTGGCTCATTGATGTATTTGGTTAATACTTTTCCAGAAATTTTATTTGCAGTGAACACGTTAAGCCAGTTTTAGGTGGAACTACGACATGATCATTGGATAGCAGCAAAGCACATATTGAGATACTTGCATGGTACAGTGGACTATGGTTTGAGGTATGTCTAAAATAGTGATATATAGATACAAGGATATATCGATGCATATTTGGCAGGGAGAGTTAAAGACAATGAGAGTACCTTCGGAGGTTTATTTATTTTAGGATTCGCTATGATTTCATGGATTAGAAGCAACCAAATATCTGTCACAGTCAGTACTACTAAGGCAGAATATATTACAACTACCTTGGTGATTTGTGAAGTATTATGGATTTGGAAGTTACTCAAAGGAATGTTTGATCATGTCCTCGAATTGACCGTAATTTATTGTGATAATCAAAGATGTGTGAAGCTAACAGAGAATCCAATGCTCCATGACAATTCAAAGCACATCGAGATCAAGTACCACTTCATTTGTGACATGGTGCAAAAGGGAGTAGTGAAGCTCTACTATGTCTCAATTAATGAGCAAATTGCAGATATTTTAATGAAGCCTTTGTCCCGTGTGAAGTTTGTATACTTCATATACAATCTTGGACTTGTGGATAATGTCTCTCCCATTGAGAGGGAGCATTGATGAGATAGTATCGTGGACTAACATTCACCTATGTCATATGTGTTCTAGTATAGGACAGTCATTCTTCAAAGGGTCAAGTATAATCAAGAAGGTTTTCGATGATAATCACATAAAAATTCATTTGTCGACGCGTTTCGAACCAAGCGTGGTTTATCATCAGGAAAAGATGAAGAACTAGATCATGGCAACAAGTTAAATAGAGAGATCTATCATTCAGCAGCTATAAATAAACAGCTACAATTGACCAAGGAAAGGAATGGGCAACTGTAGTCGTTGCCCATTCCTTTCCTTGTTCAATTGTAGTCATTTATTTATAGCCATTGAATGATAGATCTCTCTATTTAACTTGTTGTTGATCTGGTTCTTCATCTTGTCCTGACGATGAACCACACTTGTTGGCTCGAAACACATCGACAAATTAAGCTTGATGTGATTATCGCCGGAAACCTTCTTGATTAAATTGATATGGATCACAAAAGCCTAAATTCAATAATTAGGGTAAATTATATTGACTAGAATTAGGAAGAATGGTCCTAGAGGCCTAGAATTACTCTAATATACTGTGGCATTTCCAGAATCAAGATCATTAGCATCAGGCCCAGAATTACTTAGTTAGAGTGTGGAATTTGGGGATTAACCATCTGTTAGGTACCGACTAGAATGATGGTGAACCAAGACTAGCCAATATACCATGTGTCAGATAGACCATAATTATGGTGACTATTTTATGCTATTGATGTGCCATGTGTTAGGAGTACTGACCAGAATTATGGTGATAATGCACCATGTGTCAGAGGTACCAACCAAAATTATGGAAACCTATTGATGTTGTTGATCTACCATGTGTCATACATTCTTGACCAAAATTATGGTAGTTTGTAAATATTATTATCCTACCATGTCTCAAATTAATTTGGTCATAATTATGTTAGTTGATTAATGGTGATGTGTTATAACCTTTTCTTGGAGATTGTTCACAAGAAGAACAATTGTCTAGTCATTGTGAATACCTCCGTAGCTAAGAAAGAGTGTTGAACTTATTAGCTATGGTCAGCCTTCACAATTATATTTGTGCTCTTGTAATGTAAAATGAATTTGTAAGACATGTTCGTCATGTCATTTTGATTATTTAGATCTTAAAAGAATTTATATAATACATGTTCGTCATGTCAGACTTAAAAGAGAAATTTTGAAGATTTCAAATTTGAATTTCGGGCACCAAGAAATTCAAGTATGCCCTCCCTCAAGTCAAGTTAGCCCAATGAAGAGACAGCCATTTTGGACAAGCATACCACTATATAAAGGCATTCAACCTCCTCCACAAAGGCACCATTCGACCTCATCACAAGAAGACAACTTTTGGGATCCAAGTGAAGGCCAAGAGGAAGAAGAAGGATGAAAATAATAAGGAAAAAGATATTTCTCTAGCTCGCATTTCTCTCTCTCCAAAATTTCGCACGTGATACTTTTCTAGGTAGCAGTTTCTGGATAGGCTGAATTTATCGGCAATTTTTTTGGGCATGTTGAAACTCTACACATCTTCTAGGCGGCATATTCTGGTCAGGCTGAAATTAGGGTAAGATCTGAGAAGGCTGAAATCTTGAAGAGTAGAAATTTGACTTGGTTTGACTTGACTTGAGGGTTGGAGATTAGGTTTGACCATTAGCTTATTGGAATAGTTGACTAGCGGCATTAGATGTATCTCTTGTTGAACTAAGGAAAAGGTTGTTGGGTTTTTCCCCCAAGTGAGTTTTCCTAGGGAAAATATTGTGTTCTCTTTTGTGCATTGTGATCTCTATTGTCCTTATGGGTTATAGTTGAATTTTTGAAGTGTAATTTCTTAATGATAAATTGGAATTGTTAAAAGAATAACTATATCATTAGAAATAATTATCATAATTTTCAAAAAAATGTGCTTGTATAAATTTCACTTGAAAAATCAACACATCATCCCCATAAGCCCCTGAGTGTACCTCTCTTGTTCAAAAGGTTCATTAGTCCACAAGCTTCTTAGTGGGTTCATCAGCCCTAACCAAGCCACTCTCTATGGGTTCATCAGCCTTAAGGCAATCCACTACTCTGAAATTTTCCTAGCCAACAATCCCTCTTAGGTTTTTTCAACTATGTTGCTACTAGAGTGAACTCTTATCTTTGTGTGCTCTCTTCTCATTCTCCTCTTCGCTAAAATAATCCCCCTATGTTCGTCATCTCCTTTATTTTTGGTGTATTCGGTATTTTCCTACTAATACACTCTCACATTGCCACCTGTGGCCCTTTTCCCATAGTTGTAACAACTTGTGTTTCTTGTCCCCCGAGCATTCTACCCAAGGCGGTTTTTCTTACTAGCACGCCCATTCCAATAGTTAATTTTTGTCCTCTTTTTCTTTATCACATAACACTCATTGGTCCATAATCTATATTTAAAGAACATATATGCTTATGCTCAATTGTAAGAAATCCATATCTAGATTATTTTCCTTTCACATTAATATATTAATTCAAATAATCACATTGGTTGAGTCATGGAATTTTTCTTATTTGAGGGTTTTAAGCACACTAATTTTTCATCTATTTATGTGAACGATGTCCTAGAGGTGTTCAACCCTTGTGGGTCCCATTATTGATTAAGATCAAGAGCATATGTAATTGGATACATGAAATGGCTTCTAGACTTTCTTATTTTTCAGCATTTATGGGCTACTACATCTTGAGCATCATTTTTAGTTGGAAGCACTTTTCATTTTACCCGAAAAGTTTTTTTTTAATCCAAGATATGGCCATTTATTTCAAATTTGAAGGGTTATAGTTTCATTTCATTTTTTTAATCTCTTTCATATTGCTTTAATATTTTATTTCATTTTTTATTACAACCTAATTGGGAACAAGATGGATGGAACTCTGGGTTTCCCTAAAATCTAACCTCAAGCCTATAAAGTTTGGAGAAAAAATGGATTTTTTTTATGTATGTCATATTGAAGTTCATTTTGCGAGCAAAATGAAAAGTTTATATTTCCATTTCATTTTTATTTTCATTTTTAATTTCCAATTTGCTTGATTTCCTATCTGCTTATACTCTTTCCCTATGCCTTGTGCAATGTCAATAAAGCAAAAACTAAATAAAAATTATTTTGTTTGTGTGTTATTTTCACTGTAATTTATGCAATCTTGATAAATCATAGACAAAGATTATATATATATATATATATATATATATATTATAAACTAACTAAAATATAGCCAAATTGGGAAAAAAAAAATAGATGGATTTTCAGATTGAAGTTCATTTTGCAAGCAAAATGAAGGGGTTTTAAGATAAGTAGGTAGTTAAAAAAATTAAAATTCAAAAAAAGGACCCTTCTCCTTTTTAACCTTTGTTATAATAACTCAATTAAAATTTAGTTTAATGAAATATTGCTCTTCAATTCAAATTTTTTTTATAGGATACTTTAAAACTTCAAATTATAACATAACATTATTATTACAAAGTGAATTTTGGATGGATGTCATATGGAAGTTCATTTTGCAAGCAAAATGAAGGGGTTTTAAGATTAGTAGGTAGTTAGAAATAAAAAATTCCAAAAAAAAGGCCTTTCTCCTTTTAACCTGTGCTATATCTTTTAAATTTAGTTTAATGAAATATTGCTCTTCAATTCAAATCTCTTTTTATAAGATATTTTTAAACTTCAAATTAGAGCATAACATTAATATAAAGTGAATTTCACTTCAATTATGAAAGTGAATAACTTATAACATTAATATAAAGTGAATTTCACTTCAATTATGAAAGTGAATAACTTATAAAGTAATTTTAAATTCAATTATGAAAGTGAATAACTTATAACATTAATATAAAGTGAATTTCACTTCAATTATGAAAGTGAATAACTTATAAAGTAATTTTAAATTCAATTATGAAAGTGAATAACTTATAACATTAATATAAAGTGAATTTCACTTCAATTATGAAAGTGAATAACTTATAAAGTAATTTTAATGTTATTGCTTCACTTTAGTTTTTCTGAATAATTTTATTTTAAAATTGGTTCTTATTTATTATAAAAATGGATCACTGACATTACAAAAATGATTTATTTATGAAAGTAAGTGTATAGAAAAAGGTTTAAAAATGAATCAAAAAAATTATTATTATTATTATTTTCGTAAAACATAATATATAAAGCTAAATATATATGAAATTACTCTAAGGGTGGTATATATGCGGTTAAATGTATGTATAATAGGAAAATTCATATGTAATAGTGGTTGGTTGAATAATCGCATGGCCACATGTGTGAATAGATATATATAGAGATCATATAATCATTATTAAGGGCATATGACTTAGAAGAATGAATGTATTGGAGCATTGGGGTATTATGTAACCCATCTCTATTAATCTATTTTAAGTTATGCTCCATGCTCACATTAGTGTACATAGCGTGCACTTATGATTCTTTATAATATTTCAAGGATATGGTTCTTAACATTTAGCATCAGATCCACCCTAGAAAGTAAGAAAATCACATTACTTGGTTTCATCACAAGTAAAGCCTTTAACTACATAGCTTTGAAGACAAAACTTTTGAAGAGCGGTACTATCGTATGACCTCAAGGAGGGCATATATGGAGTTAATTGTATATGATATGACCCAGTCATCTTTGGCCATAACCACAGAGTGGTTATCTCTAGCCATAGACACAAAGCGGACATCGAGGGGGGCATATATGGGGTTAAATGTATATGCAATAGTGGTTGGTCTAATAATAAAGAAGCCCCCTGTAAAATGTGTGAATAGGTATTGTAAGTTAAATTTAACTGAAAAACTACTTGTATTTTAAATCCAATCATTTATCTTGCATCAAATATTTTTTATTTAATTTTAAACACTTGGACTTTCACTTAAATAATATAACATTAAAAATGGATGAACAACTTATATGTGTTACTCTTGCTATGCTTTCAATGCCTAATCTGTTTTTTGATTCTACACTCTACTTAAGGCAATAAAGTGCCATCTTTTGAAGCCTTTTTTGATATTTCTAATTAGAGAGACAGATAAGCTAAGGCATTCTAGAGAGATTAGCACTTTAATTACATCAAAAAAATCCCTTGGGCAACAATATAAGCAAGGCGCCAAACATCTAAAGCGGGAAAATCCTTGCAACAACAAACAAAACAAGGTTCTCAAACACTCTTAATCAATTCCTACTCCTAATGATTATAAAGGAACTAAACCATAAGGAAATAAATCTGACAAATTGTGATTTTTGTGGGAAAGATGGTCATTTAAAGTCTAAATGTTTCAAGAAAATGGAAGCCATAGAAGCAACAATGAAGAAGCATGTCAATTTTGATCATTTTCCTAGCTTGCCTCTTTATTGGCGTGCTCTTTCTACTTAAGTTTCTCTTTCAATGCAATATATACTCCTTATAATGAGTGCCTTATCAATTATGGAACATCTTATCATATGCCTAAGAATAAATCAATATTCTTACTACATTGAAACCTTTCCTCTTGTAATAAAATTGAATTCCATAACCCTAGTTCAAGCCCTTATGACTTCATATAAATGGGGATTCCATCAAATATACGTCAAATCCACCACCTTGCAAATCAACTTGCAAGAAGAAGTTCACATTGAACAACCTCCTAACTATATTTAGAATGACTTCAACCTTGTTTTCTACCTTAAAAATCTATGTATGGCCTTTAGCAAGTTCCTTAAGTTTGGCATATTAAAATGGATAGTTTCCTTCTTGACATTGACTTTTCAAAAGGCATTCTAATCCCAATGCTTATACTAAGAAAGTAGGTAACCATTTGATAATCGTTTCCTTATTAGTATTAACCCCAAACTTTTGACCCACGTGAAATCCAACCATGAAAAAGAATTTAAAATGAATACTTAAAATGTTTGTATTATTTATTGGCATCCATGTCTAGCAAACCAAGTATTTTCCCATTCCTACTAAGTATGAGTGTGACTTTCTTCGTCGATTTCACATGGGATATTTTAAACTAGCCCCATCTCCCTTCCATTCTAGATTCAAACTAGTTATCACATTTATTACAGCCGAAGTAGATAACACTTTGCATTGTAAATTAGTTGGTAGCCTTTTGTATTTGACTTATACTTGTCTTAATATTTCCTTTCTTGTTGCTTGTGTTTCACAACACATGCAAACACTCTATGGGAACCATTGGAAAGAAAACAAGAGGATGCTTTGACATATCCAAGGCATAGTTCATTTTGGAATATTTTACAATTCAAGAGGAGCTCCTTTGTTGGTTGTTTTCATTGATTTTTTATTGCGTTGGAAACCCTAATTATTGGAAGTCTATTATAGGTTATGTTTTCAATCTTGATTCGAACCCTATCACATGGTTGATTAAGTTGTCGACAATGATGATTGGAAGTCCATTGTAGGCTCTGTTTTGAATCTTGATTCCAACCTTGTCACACAAGCCTGTAAGAATCCATGTACACCTACTCTTTCTTCAACAGAACAAATTAGGGTATTTTTCAGGAATTCAAATATTATGCCTATCTATAGTATTATAGATGATTATTTTGGGTTGCAAAGTCATACATATAGACGTAAGCGAATATTCAATAAAAAAACCATGTAATTTACTATTAAAATCGATCATTTTTTGGTGAATATCATCCATTTAATCATACATATGTAAATAATAGGAGAATTTTTAACCAAATGGGGAAATATTTTTTCAGAAAATGTTCAAAAATAACCAATTAACAAAATTTTGCCCCTAAAATTTTCCCTGATATGGGGCAATAGTTAGTGCAACTTGAGAAGCATTGTGGCTTCAACAAATCCCTTCAATGTTTGGATTCCTACAATAGAATATGACTACATTCGAGCACAGTGATCAAAGTGTCATTCAACTCATCAAATATCTAGTTCAACATCAATGCAGCAAAACATCAAGCTACACACACTCATCCAAAAGATAATCAATATTAGATTCTTAAAGTGCTCTATTGCCCTATAAATGATCGAGTTGCAAAAAAAATCACAAAGTCTCTTATAAAAGAAAAGTTTTTCTAACTTCGATCTAAGTTAGAGTTCAAAAATTTGTCATTAAGATGCTAATACATCATTCCTATTGAAATATGTAACTAGGTTTGGTCTTCATAATGACATTCATAATCATGATTTTATGTAATTTATGAAAAGAAGAAAAATAAAATTATTTTTTAATGCTAGATTCATGGGTTTCATGCTCAAGGAATTTAATTTTTCAGTTGAAGCTCCCATTGTGAGCTATTAAGTTTGGTGATCAAGTCATAAAGTTTATTGAGTTAATGTCAAGAAATGAAGACCAATTTTGGGCATATTATACATTGTAAAATAATGAAGTAAATTGTGTTACAAACCCTCCAAGACCTTGTCACAAGTTCTAACTCATGTCGGCCTTCAAAAGAGAAATATGATTCTTGTCAAGCATGTTAGCCTAGTCACCAAGGGTAAGCCGGCCTATTATTCATGGACAATCTATTATAAATAGAAGACTCAGCCTCACTTGTATGGAATCAATCAAGGATATAAAATATATCAATAAGTACGAAGAAATAGCCTATAATCCAACGAAGAAAGGAGAAAGATCTTGGGTCAGTTTTGGTGAATTCCTCCCACACATGCCAATAAGAGAAGTATTGTATGCTGCTAAAGGAAGCAAATTTGTTACAGTTGTCTTACAAGACTGAATCAAAGAAGAAGAACAAGTATTTCATCAAGTTGAGTTAGAGGAGAAAGTCATTATTTGCAAGCGAAGAAGATCAAGGGATCAAATCACCATCTATCTCTCACATGTGCTACAACTAGGGTTTTTGTAGAGGTCGAGGGTTGCAGGTCTAAACTAAGAAGCCAAAGTCTGAAGGGAAGTCGAGATACAAAATGAATCAAGTAATTTTTCCATTGTTGACTCAAGGAAGGACTTGAATCAATAAGGCTTGTGACTTGGTCTTGGAGAGGTTGTTGTGTCAAGGGTCTTGTTCTTTGTGTTCATCAATTGAAGTCTCTATAAGAAGAAGAATTTGTTTTGGGTATTCCTCTCAATTTGGAGAGGTTTTGACCTTGGTTGATCGCGTACATTCTATGTCCCTTGTCTCTTTATAGTTTATGCTTTGGTAGTTGTTTGATGAATATGAACACTATAATAACCTAAGTAAAGAGAAAATCCTAATCTAAAGAAGTAAAAATCATTCACAAGTAGTTATCATCAAACAAAAATCTCCTAATCCTAATGCCCTATATTTATCAACATGGAATCAAAGCTAAGGTGACAAAATCAAGGAAAGGGCATCTCATCAAGGAACACTCAAAAGGACCAAATCTTGAGGAAGGCATCAAAGAAAATCTAGAAGATCATCTTGAAGTCAAGATCTACAAAGAAGTGTCAAAACCCTAGATCAAAGAAGAAGTCTACTCCAAAAGAAGGCTTGGGATCCTCAAGTCATCATCTAAAGAGCACAAAGACCCTACTCAAGTTTAAGAGATATTCAAATCAGAGTATCTTGAAGACTATTCATCCAAGAGAATCAAGATCAAGGACATTGTCACCATTATCAATGTTTTAAGGCAATCTCCCTCTCGTTGAAGCAAGGATTTCATCTCAAAGGAAAATCCTTATCATTGAAGAAGATCATCCAAGAAGCATCAATACATCGTCAAGAAGTCATCATCAATCATCATCAACAAGGACATCTTCATGAAATGATCTAAGGTGATCTTCCTCTCTGTGGAGCCAAGGATCGCTCTTGAAGAGAACTATCTTCATCAAGGAGAAGTTATATATTATTTATATCATCATAAAACTCAAGGAAGAAACAAGTGGAAGAAGCACCTTCACAAGTATATTTATGTCTACATTTGAACCTGTCAAAATGTCGTTTTGCAAGGAAAGCAACAAATTGGTTGGGGCTTCAAACTTTCTTGCATGGAAGAAGAGGACATATCTGAATCTCATTGAAAATGAGGTCATGGAACATGTCAAAGGCTCAATCACCAAACCTCCAAATTAATATGATCAAGCACTTGCAAGGTTTATGAAGGAGAAGTAAGGGCTCAAAGGATTCTCATAGAATCCATCAAGGATCCCCTCATCCCATATGTATCTAAACTTGAAACTTCAAAAGAAATATATGACAAACTAGTAGAGTTGTTTTCCATAAGCATTGCACGAGAAGTTATCTCATTAAGGCAAGAACTCTACAAGCAAAGGATATCAAAAGAAGGATGAATAACCTCATACTTTATGGGGATATCTGAAATAAGAGATCAAATTCAAGATCTAGGAAAAATAATGTATAACAAGGAGATGACCATAGTAGTACTAAATGCACTACCAGAGGAGTGGGGTAACTTTACTTCAAACATTTATGGGAAGAAATAAGCTACTCCATTCCAGGATCTATGGTCACTATGCAATATTGAAAAAACCAAGCTTAAGGGAAAAACTGATGTAGCATCAAATGAGCAAACTCAATCATATGTTGCTATGGCAAAGACAAAAAAGAAGTTTGGAAAATTTGGTCCTCAGAAAAAGAAGAACAACATGGCTAACATTCAATGCTATGGATGTCAAGAATATGGGCATTACAAGAGAGATTGTCCTAAGCTCAAGAAGGTCAATAACAAAAGGGGAAGAGAAGAATTCGATATCACCGAAAAAGTGGAGGAAGTTGAAAGGAACAAATCCAATAAAGAGGAAGTAAAAGATCTCTATTATGACTAAGATAGTCTTCCTCACCTAGTTCTTTTCTGTCTTCAGGTTCTATGTTGTAAGATATGACTATCATGAGTCACTAAGAAAGCATGATAGGACGCATCATGTTAGGATATGGCATCATAGAAGCATTAAAAGCAAGAGCTCATGACATCATCATAGAGAAGCATGATAGATCATTGAAATAGAAGTCTATGGCAGTCAACAATGGAATGATATAACTCTCAATAACCTCATTAGAAGAATAAGTGGTACTTATGGAAAAGGAAAAATTCATCTAATACAAAGCTCATCACACATTTGTTAAAAGGAAACGTCTACTAGATGAGGATACTCAAGATCCTTTGTTGGAATCTTCATTGGAAGGTTCACCAATCAAAAGGAAGCAAGTGTTTCATCAAGAATTCGAACTTGTAGGAATTCATGGAAGGATTGTATGATGTCAAAAGAAGTGAAGCGGATCAAGGAATTGAAGATCTTTCAATCAAGCAAGTTGTTGAAGGAAGTCTAAATGACCTAAAGGAAAATGAGGTATGTATGCTTGTATTTCGTACTGTAGAGTCATGTCATATGGTTGCAAGTAACATGGGTAAATGCTCTATCTCAAGAGCATGATCAAAAGGATCTCCTCCTTTGAAAGGATGCAGGAAGGCATGGGTCACACATCGACTAGATGAAATCAACATAATATGCCCTTGTATGAAATATGAGGTGGTTGACGAAAATTGGAGGAACTCTGATTAAAAGATCCTCAAAAAGAAATTTGAAGAAAGAAAGGAAGATATCAAATCGAGGACTGAAATATTTGACTATGATGTCTCTATGAAAGATATGAAGACCCTGATGAAGTCTAAAAAAGAAAGATACCCTTGATAGTATATATCGCTTGGAGATGCGTCAATATGTATGTCGGACACTAATGCAAACAAAAAGATGTCATGATGAAATACCATCACAAAGGTAATTTGATTTAATGTTCATTTCTTATTTTTGAATGATATCTGGATGGGCTTATTCAGGAATACTAAGGGAAGAACTATGGAAGTCTTCTACAAATGACAATCATGTGGCAGGGTGAAAGGTCCTTCAGGAAACATGATCTGAAGAAGGTAGCATGGCATGAAGGAAGGCCAGATATGGACTAATGGATCATTTTCCAATGAAAGAAATGATGACATGACTCATGGATGAAAGTGATGGATGGTATGTACCCTACGAAGAAGTCCCAAAAGATGTAGACTTTGCGACAAAGAAGAAAATCATGACATCAAAGGAGGGACTTCTACAAGCAGTTGGTTGTCCCATGATCTCCACTTGAAGAGTTGTTGAAAGCAAGTCTCTGGTCAAGATGGAGCTTGGGTACATTCATGTTTATAAGAATGGGTACATTCCTTCAATGGAATGGGTATGTCCTCCCTAAGTTGAGAGGAAGAGATAAACACATCATTCTTGTCTTCACTTGGAAAGACATAATGGAAGATTGGGTAAACACCTGGCATCCAATACTATTTAAGGATGAGTTGAGGCATCCAAGATAAGAGTAGTAGAGGATCGATATTCTTTGAGGACTGGAAATCCAAGATAAGAATAGTCCTAGTGGAACACACTCTGAGAGCTCGAGTAGAGAATGTTCTAAGAGAGGCAATGATGGTGTCTATATATCATTGGTCTCGCCAACGTTGAGCTCTCATCTTGTTATGTGACAATGTTTGATGATATGATGTTATACAGATGGGTTACCAATCTAACTCTTCTTATGAGAATTCTTCAAATTGAGAATGTCCGAGTACCTTGTATAGATTATGAATACCTCCCTAATTAAGGAGTGTTGAAATGTGTAACTAGGTTCAGTATTCATAATGACATGTAATCATGATTTTATGTAATTGACGAAAAGAAGAAAAATAAAATTATTTTGTAATGCTTGAGTCATGGGTTTCATGCTCAAACAATTTTATTTTTGAGTTGAAGCTCCCATTGTGAGCTATTAGCTTTGGTGATCAAGTCATAAAGTCTAGTGAGTCAATGTCAAGAAATGAAGACCCATTTTGGGCATATTATACATTGTAAAATAATGAAGTAAATTGTGTTACAAACCTCCAAGACCTTGTCACAAGTTCTAACTCATGTCAGCCTTCAAAAGAGATGAAGATCATTCTTGTCAAGCATGTCGGCCTAGTCACCAAGGGTAAGTCGACCTATTATTCATGGATAGTCTACTACAAATAGAAGACTCGGCCTCACTTGTATGGCATCAATCAAGGATCTTAAATATATCAAGAAGTGCAAAGAAATAGCCTATAATCCAAAGACGTAAGGAGAAAGATCTTGGGTTCGTTTTGGTGAATTCCTTCCACACATACGAACAAGAGAAGTATTGTCTGCTACTAAAGGAGGTTGATTTGTTACAATTGATTTACAAGACCGAATCAAAGAAGAACAAGTCTTTCATCTAGTCGAGTTAGAGGAGAAATTCATTTTGTCCAAGCGAAGAAGATTAAGGGATCAAATCACTATCTATCTCTCACACGTGTTGCAACTAGGGTTCTATAGAGGTCGAGGGTTG
Source organism: Pinus taeda (assembly GCA_000404065.3). Taxonomy (NCBI): domain Eukaryota; kingdom Viridiplantae; phylum Streptophyta; class Pinopsida; order Pinales; family Pinaceae; genus Pinus; species Pinus taeda. Next base: position 117,484 of record APFE030033444.1, read on the forward strand.
CAAGTCTAAACTAAGAAGTCGAAGTCTGAAGGGAAGTTGAGATACAAAGTGAATCAAGTAAGTTGTCCATCGTTGACTCAAGGAAGGAGTTGAATCAATAAGGCATGTGACTTGGTCTCGGAGAAGTTGTTGTGTCAAGGGTATTGGTCTTGGTATTCGTCAATTGAAGTTTCTATAAGAAGAAGAGTTTGCTTTGGGTTTTCGTCTCTAGTTAGAGAGGTTTTGGCCCTAGTTGATCGCCTACATTCTGTCTCTTCTCTCTTTATTGTTTATGCTTTGGTAGCTGTTTGATGAAGAACACTATATTAATCTAAGTAAAGAGAAGATCCTAATCTAAAGTAGTAAAAAGAATTCACAAGCAGTTATCATCATAGAGAAATCTCATAATCCTAATGCACTAGATTTCTCAAGAATTCCTTCTCCTACTGTGTCACCCTTGTAAATCTTTCAATACTATCCCAATTTGTTCTTGAAGAATAATGTTAAGATGTTTAAACACTTATGAGTTGATTAAGTTCCTAAAAGAAATCTCTTTCATGTACAACTATTTTACAAACTCATCAAATACTTATTTGGTAAGTGCAATCAACTCCTGTTCAAGCATAATTCTTAATAAACACTAATCCTGAACTAAGAATATTTTTAAAATGTTATACATTCACAATATTATACACATGATTCACAAATGTTTCTCATTGATTAGTATATTCATATATGATATCATACATGATTAGCATATTCATATATGATATGATACTAATATATATATTAGACATTTTAAATCAACATAACATTTGCTTTTTAGCTTACACATGAAATTATATATATATATATATATATATATATATATATATATATTTTCCGCTGGAAAAATCGTAATCTTTCATTTATGATTGAAAAATTACATGTTGTAGATGCCTCTTGGCATACGCTATAAACAGAGTTCCAAATAAGATGCTCCAAATGATGCATAGATCCTTTCACACCACGCAGGGTGTATGGATTTCATGAAATAAACTAGTAAATGCAAAAATATTTATGTACAAATGGGGAAAAGTCAGGGTTTTCTCCCTTTCTTCTTCTCAACCTTTCTCCAAACCCCCTGTGATTCTGTGGGAGTTATGAGTGCTAATGCATTTTCAGCCACAGGTTGTGGGTTATCAGAATCTGATGTATCTGATGTGTGTTGGCGTTTATTTCTGCCCATATCCATTTTTGATCTTCTTGCCAATGTTGTCTCTATATCTTCCTGTGGATTTGTATCTTCTGCAACTGGTTCTTTACTCATCTGATTGTTCTCGTTTGGGTTGGCATAATCCATCTCTTCTTCCTCCTCCTCGTCCGGGGGAGGTGGTGGAATATACCATCCCTTTGCTTGTCTTTCCGTTTTCTTCTTTCTGCGATCTTTTTTTACTGTTGGGCACGTGTTTTGTAAGTGTCCTGTTTGTCTACATATTCGGCATCTGAATGCAGTGTTTTCATAATCTAATACTTGTGTCCAGCTGCTCTGTCTATGCTTCAGCTGGATTTGGTCTGGCATGCCTTTGCTGAGGTCTACTTCCACACATATTCGTGCGAATGTATATATTCTTTCCTCCACTCGTTGGGTGTCCATTTTAATGCAACGCCCAATTGTATTTCCAAGTCCAGTGAGTACTCGTTGATTCCAGAGATGTATTGGGAGGTTGTGTAGCCGCACCCAAACTGGCATCTTCGAGACAACCATTGTGTTTGCATCAAAACCTGGGAACCATGGTGTGATGAAGGGTCCAGTGGATCCCCAAAACCAAGGTCCTTCCTGCATTACTATGTCTCTGTCTATTGCTGATAGAAATTTCACTATGAAAAGCCCCTTGGAGCAGAGATGTATTTCGCAGTGCATGGTCCGTAGATCCAAATAAAAAAATCCGCTGGTTTGGGCCAAAAGCAGTTAAATCTGCATATTATTGCTTGTCTTTCATATATGGTGCATTGCTCATCTATTTCTTGTGTATCTATGTTGTATTCTGGGGTGCGTTCCAGTTGTTCCACTATGTATGGCCTTGCGTCCATACCTGTTTGGGTCGGTGTTGTTCCTTCTGTGTTTTTCCCTTGTAGGACGTTTTTGAAGGAAATGTTGCCTGGTTTTTTCCCAATTGAACCAATGCCACTTCCTCTTGCCCTCTCTAGAATCGTGTTATTGTTGGTTGCACCTCCTCTTAACCTCAAATTGAGGATGATTGTTGACAGAGGTGTGATTCTGTATTCGCAAAGGTATTTTGTGTCTTGTAACACTTTGCCCCCATGTATCAGGTTTTGTGTTCTGATGGGGTAAACCAATTGTTGCATAGTAATATCCTACATTTGCTTGACAATATCTGTCTCTTTTAACCAGATTATTTTCGATTTTCCTTCAGGATTTTTTTTAAAAACTTGGAAATTGTGATCTCTTACCAGGATTCCAGATCTTGTTTTTGGCAGATCTAACCCTGTAATTATGCTCTGCTCCTTTTGTTCACATCGGCACACCTTATTCGGTGAGGGGGCTTCCAGATCTGACCAGTAAAAGGGTCGATCTACCTCAAGAGGATCTGAATCTAAAAGCCTGAGACGTGATCTGTGCTCCATGCCGCGGAACAATGGATTTAATGCCCAATCAAGGCTCAATGGCAGTTGGATGTCTAGTTCTACGTCATAATAAAACAGATCATAGTTTTGATAAGCAGAGATCTGGAGATTTTCTTCATACCTTTCACAGAGTCGGCGATTGTTCGTCCTGTGGGCTCCATTATTGCTAGAGTCTGCTCCCTCACCAAGCACAATCTCGCAGGCAGCTACGGCCTTTGGGTAGACTGGCAAGTGGCCGATCCGTATACATTTCCTCAGCTCATCCAAACCCTTTATGTTGATCAGGAGTTTTTCGACTATCTTCGCCACCTGAGGGAGACCTGTATACACCAGATCTAGGCAAGTTCGCGCCTCCGTTTTCCTTATACACCCTGGCTGTTGCAGATAACATAGAAACCTTGCTCTCTGCGTACCGATGATGACCCACGCAAGACGCACTGCTTCCGGCTTCTTGGACTCTCCAGAGGGTTGACCGACGCGAGAAAGAGCCATTGCTATAAAGAGATCGAAACCCTCGCAGAAGTCTCCCAAAATCTTATATATATATATATATATATTATATATATATTATATATATCACTTCAATGATTAAGAATAAGTGGCATAATAATTGTTGCCAAGACTTGTCAGAAAATATACATTCCCCTTTTATTATAAATCTACTTTCAAAAATTTCAAATGTTAAATAATATATCATGTCATATTACATAATGTTTCATATGTTACAAGTATCGTAAAAAAAAAAAATAATATATATATATATATATATATATATTAATATATATATTCTTTTAACATCGAATTTAATAAATGAATTAGTACTTTATATTTAGAGATTATATCAATGATATCATGATGTGTGCATTCAATCATTATTTTTATAAAATGTTAAAAGTGCTTAGAGATTTAATGGTGAAAAGCAAGAGCAAGGTATAATTATTGTAAAATGTTAAAAGTGCTTAGAGATCTAATGGTGAAAAGCAAAAGCAAGGTATAATTATCGTGAGCACTACTCGCTCTAAAAGGCACGAGACAAATCTCAAGTAGTGATGAAGCATCCTAGAAGATGCTCACTCGCCCTAGAAGACATCGAGACAATCGCAAGTAGTGATCAAGCATGTCGTTCCACAAAGAGAAAATTAAATTAATGATAATAGTAACTCCATCACACATCACACATGTGGATCGATACTCACCCCATGTCCTTGAAAAAATCTCAAAGGTATTGAATAAAATTGTGAAAAGGAATTTGTGTCTCCATTTGGGCAAAGTTTAATTTTCGGGAGGGCTAATTACATTGGGATCATTGGACATATTGAGGTAGTGGTCGAATATATGGTTACACCAAAAGAGATTATTACCAAGGTTTCAAACTAGTAATAGTTTGCAGGAGACACCAAAAATATCCAACCAGGTTAAAAGTTGATGTCACCTAGAATTGATGTAATTCCTAATTGATTTTAACGACTTGGATAACCCTATATTACAATTTCTTAGACCAAAAACTCCTGCAACAAGTCACAAACAATAGCAAACCCAAAAAAATATCTTTATTTACTATTTGAGAACCCTTTTTACTATATCTATAAGATGCTAAAGGCCATTTATTTATAAAAAAACAAAAAACAAAAAAAAACATTAAAGCAATTAAAGCAATATCTCACTCTCATAGTGTAGACAATCAAATACTTCAAAGGACTCCATATTTGCTCAACAAATTAGAGATGCTAAAGGAAATTTACTAAAAGAAAAAATAAACCGTAAGGGCAATTAAAGCGATAACTCACTCTCATAGTGTAGACAATCAAATACTTCAGAGGACTTCATCATATTCACTGAACAAATCAAAAGCATTAGTATTATTGATCTCTTTATGATTACATCATGAAACCCTGGTAATTTTAAGCAAAAATCAAGGCTGGTAATCTCTTTAACATTTCTCATGCTTTGGAGTTTTCAATTAGGCACATTAAGAGGATTTTACCTATTTATGTGTTGCTTTTAGTTTTTTATTGGATTCATTTACTCAACATGAGAGAAAAGGACTCCGGGAATTTGATTTAGCTAAATTTCAATGTCAAAAGGGTTTTAACTTGGTTGTTTCCAATTTTCCTATGATTTCTTTCTTCTCAGGCAGAAAGAAAGGTAAACACTGGTAAAAAATGAAACCATTCCAATCAATTCTCACCTAAAGAAATCCTACTCGCCACTAGTACAAATATTAGAACGGGGTAATAAAAGAATTACCATCAATTGTTTTCTGTGAAGAGGATAAGCCCTTTGGAACGCCTCTAAAATCATAGTCGTCCCAAACATGTATATGATAGAACCCCTAACATGTAATGCTACTCAAAATGGAGAGGCCATCAATTGTTTTCTGTGAAGAGGATAAGCCCTTTGGAACGCCTCTAAAATCATAGCCGTCCCAAACATGTATATGATAGAACCCCTAACATGTAATGCTACTCAAAATGGAGAGGATATGCCCTTTGTAGCACCTCAAAAATCAGCCTTCCCAAACAAAACCCCTAAAATGTAATGCTACTCAAATGGATGAAAACAAAAATGTTGGAAGCCAGTCCCCTTCACCAGCCCTTTATCAATTGTAGGAAGCCAATGCTCAAAAAATCAATCTCAATTGTAGGAAACCAATCCTCAAAAATCAATCTCAATTATAAATGTTCTAGCAAGGTTTGGTATCATTCTTCATTGGATTCCAACATTATTAACACTCTATAGTGGCATAATAGAATATCAAAGCAATTCCAATCCTTTAAAAAAACTCAAATAATTTAAAACTCAAAGAATTATGAAAACTGTTTCAAAATCTTCATTTAACAAAAAAAAATTCAAATAATTTAAAATCAAAAGAATTAAGAAAACTGTTTCAAAATCTTCATTAAAAAAAAAACAATTCAAATAATTTAAAATCAAAAGAACTAAGAAAACTGTTTCAAAATCTTCATATTAATGACAAAAAAAAAAAAAAAAATTCAAATAGTTTAAAATCAAAAGAATTAAGAAAACTGTTTCAAAATCTTCATATTATTTGTCTACAATAAGTATTTGACTTTTCTTTTCAACTTTTCTTTCCATGACTTCTCTAAACATATTTATGTAAACATGACCCTATTTACTTTTGCCAATAGATCATAAATATGACACTTTACTTTCTCACCAAAATAAGGATAGGTATAGTGACCCTCACCCTGCCAATGGTTAATAACTATGACACTATTTACTTTCACCCGCAATTAGGGAATTTATTTTGATTTTATTTTGACCAACAATTAAGGAGGTATACTTTCACCAAGTATTGAGAGGTATAGTGACCCTCACTCCCTGCAAATGGGGTATTTAAAATATGTTGAATCTGAATAGGTGTATCTTACGTTAAGCAAATAAAATCACTAAATAAAATCACCTTCTAATTATCTCTCATCAATCACTCAAATATATTATAAAATTAATGTTATAGCATTATAGAAAAATGGAAACTAAAATGTGTTTAAGGTCGAGGTAAAAAAAACGAACCATAATAGTGTCCTAGGGAAATAGCACCTAAAATGTGATGAAGGTCAACAAAAAGAACCAACGGCCATTATAATGTCACCGAGGAACAGCAGGAAAAGACCATGATAATGCATCCTCGCAAAACAAGCCCAAAACATTTTTGCACATTGATGCATGATGCTTAATCCAGACCTTCCAGAAGAAAACTGTGTATTACTCAGAAAACAACTGAAAACAGTTAAATCTCATGCAACGAGCACTGCCTTTCGATTGGCAGCAAGTTAAAAACGTGAAATTTGGAGAGCACTTAAGAGGGGATGTGGGTTATACACGAGGCACATGGTCGCGAAACCATGGATAACAAGTTGGAGAATCTACAACATGAAGGCTTCCATTTTAAGCATTTCCAATTGGCGATTAATCTTTACAAGGCAGGATTGCAGTTCCCAGTAACCATGTGCAACTTACCTAAGCCCCGGTGTCGGCCTTTTATGTTATCATTACAATCCCATTAGTTTCGAATCATCAACTTACCACTTGAAGATTTTCATAATCACCCAGATCAACCAATTCGATGCAGCTCTCCTGGGCTGTTTAGGTTTAACTTCTAAATTAGCACGAGAGTTCATTCCACTAAGCGTTTGCCCCTGAGATTTTCATCGTCATCCACTTCAACAAATTTGAAGCAGATCCCTTGGACCAATTAAGATCAGTTCTCCGTCGTTGCAATACTTAAAACTGACCTTTGTGTACTAGCATGCCATTTATATGGATTAAAGAAGAAGCACGCAAGAATACCATCAGAGTTTCTCGTGGGCATAAAAAATTTCATATATGCTCACACGCAATTGAATTAAATTAAGGATCAGGCAAGATTTTCGGTTGCATGCTAAGTCACAATCTTGATTCTGTGTGAAGCATCAAAAGTACATGCCCGCTGCATGGATGAATTCAATAAAAAGTTTTATTTTCTAGTAATTATTTATATTTTAACATTGCTATTGATAGCGAGTTTCTATTTATGATGGGGCCCCAAACATGCTGACACCTTATTCGCATAACTCCCTTCATGGTATTACCAAAACACGTCACTGCTTCGTTTCCTAGTTTCTGGAGGACACTGCCAATTTATGCAGTTATATTTCAGGCAGTGTAGTAAGGTATGGGGAACATGTGAAAAACCTGGATCCAAGGGCAAGCACAAATGCTGTACATGGCCAACTCAAATTATGATTGATTATTTTGCGGATTTGTTTCTGCCATAGTCTATACGATCACCTCCTTTCTTTTAATGTACGATCTACCATGTACACCAGCACAATGTCAACATTCATGCTTGAAGACACTACGTTCAAGCTTATCTGTGAAACGGAAATCTTTTTTTATTCCCCTACACCGGCCTTACAACCAATAATTTAATTCTTTGAAGCGTAAAAAACATTATTTTTTTATTTACATTTATACTATGTAAACCATGTACTTAAATTAATTCCAAGTCTTTAATAGCCAACAATTCCAACATCCATAACGTAGCCCTCTCACTTTTTCTTGTGCACCTATTATCTGAAAAAATATCTATAAACACAAAAAGTGATCAACATCAAGAACCCATGGTTCGTAAGGTTTATTCCCAAGAACAATACAATCAGTCAATATCTCACAATCTCAAAGAAGTTGTCCATTGCACATTGAGTCGGATTAATAATTGCACATATAATCATTAACCAATTATCTATTGTAGAAACATTTTGCACTTCCTATACCTATAAAAAGTGATCCATACCAGATGCACATTTAATTGAGCATTGAAAACACTCCCCATCCACACATACCTAACAGAAAAGCAAAAACAAATATACGATAAATGCAGGAAGCAATTTGCATGCTAAATAATATCCTTCTACGAGTGCCTCCACACAGCATCCATTAAAAAGAAAACACAAGGTAATCAGTTCAGCAACAGAATAGCCTGATACAAACAACATGGTATTCTCAATAGAGAAATGCAAACAATTAAAACATCATTCAAGAGAACACAGATGATCCATTAAACGACATTTCCTTTAATTCGTTCGGAGCAAAAACAGTTGAAGTCCACGCACTAGTATACACACACACACACACGCATATCCACATGCATATCCAATTTAACAGAAAACAAAATTTCGCCATATATCTCCCGCATTACATAACATATTTTAGCTGTAGAATGACACCAATTAAAGTCTCGACTCGATTACATATTACTAGAATCAGAACCGTGAGAACCAAGCACAAGCAGCAATTAAGGACAATGGGAAGCTTCAACAAAACCATGATTAACTACCAAATACATGAGAATATTGGCTACTGCAACGTTAAGACAAGTAAAAGCAAATTAAAAGCCACAAGAGATGAAATACCCCTCCAAAATTACATTTATTGAGTGAACTAGTATTCAGTTGGAGAAACTTCCACAGACAAGCAAAAAATCCGATGTTTATGATACATAATCTTTTCAATATCTTTTTCAAACATTACATTCACTTCAGTGAACATTACATTATATAGACACCGTATTGCCCACTAAAATATCCTGGCTTTAACAATAGTCTATAAATCCAAAACCATGATACTAGCAGAAGGTATTGTCTAGCCAATCATCACACTGGAGGTGGATATTGTTTTGCCTGCAGTCGAACTCTTCGTTTGTATTCTGGGGGATCCTGTGAGTCAAAGAAATATGAATTCACTTTATTACTATCTGAAAGTAAAAAAGTTGTCATACTATATAGCACCAGAAAAGGAGTATATCATGTATATGTTGATTGATACATTGTTTTCCACGAGCTAAATGTCATCGGGCTGCATATTTTTAAAGTTTGTAGAGTTCAGAGATGGTAAAGCTGTGGCACTTTGAGAATAGTCTAATTTAAAGAGCTCTGTTCCACACCACTGAAAATGGCCAAGACTACATATAGTAAGATGCATGTCTAACAATTTTCAGTTAATCACTGAGTTGACTTTCACTGATCTCCCATTTTTCACAACCTTTTTTTCAGCCCAGTAGATTAAGCATTTAATACCTTCCCTTTCGGCCATTCAAATATCTTCTGAGCTTTTATGCTCATTTTTCACGTAACCATTTAACTGTAGTATGAACTGAAGCTCCAGTCCAAACTTCAACCCAAACCGTGTAAACAGTAACACCTATTAGTTATAAATCCACAATGAATCTGATGAACTAGTACAGCTATATGATGACACTATTTGCTCTCAAGTGGCAACAAAAAAACAAGAGATACATATTTACATTTAAAAATGAAATCAAAATTGAGAACATATATGATTCAGTTACCATAGCAGCCGAGTATTTGATAGTTAAAATGGATTTAGGTGCTCACATTAGAAACTCAAACTTTTAAATGTATGATTTGGATACAACAGCATCGAGTATTTAATCATTAAAATGGATTTAGATGCTCACATTAGAAATTCGGATGAATGAGTTGCTTCAATTCTCTGATCACTCTCTCTAGCCACATCATTGTTTCCCACTACTTCAGAGGAAATCTATGCAATCCACAAGAGCCACTATACAAAGCTACACTTTGTAACCAGTAAAGGAAAGCCTTCATAAGCGTAGCTACATAACTGATCAATGCAAATCAACCTAAGCCCGCATCAACATTTGTAGCCATAAATAGCACAGCATTTCCTGGATGAAAACTTGTTGCAGATATCAATAATCATTGGTCATTGTTTCACATTCCACATATTACATTAGATATTTGGGTTGTTAACCATGTTCCACCAAGTTTCTGGGATGGGCGGACATTGGAGCGGTGAGACACACAACAGGGCCAATGTGGGAGCGCACTCAAATTTTTAGGGAAACTCATGGGGGCAGGGGGCATCAGGGTAAGTTAGTAGCATATGATATTTGCTTTGTTTCTAGAATATTCCTCAGAGCTCAAGCTCTCAAATCTGAATAAGAATAGGAATAGAAGCACTTCTTACTTATGTGTCTTCTGGACTAAACATGAGTACTACACTGAATTCTGGATAAAACATTGGATAACATTTTCAGAACTACTGACACAATACCAAACTAAGACATCACTCAACAGTTGAAATCTGAGAACGCATATTTAATGCTTTTCCAGGCAAAGGTATCCAACACAGATTGTTTTCTTCAAACAAATACATTGCAGCAATCTGCCCAAAAACTTGTAAAAGCAGCCTCCATTTTTCAGGCATAAAAGATCAATCTATCAACTTTCCTAGGCCAGTTTGTAAATGCTACCTATTCTGTCCAAAACAGGATTGGTAAAAATATCATCCATCATCCAGTTCATCCTTCAATGAAATGGTTGGCTTGCCTCCATACATTCAAGTCTAAACGTCTTAAAAATAGTTTCATTACCTCTAAGCAAACCAATCGGGAAGTTACACAGCAATAAACCTATGCTTAGTAACTTTCTTATACTTCTAAATGTTATGAAATTGACTATGCATAAAACAAAAAATAGTGACAACAGGTATGAAATCCAGTATATTTATTAATATTGGAGATATCATCTACATTGACATTAACTCTTTTATTTTGTTCACAGATAGTTGCATGACCCAACTACGTTTTCTTAATTACACCTATTAAACTTATGTCTATCATCATTAAATATTAAAGCCACTTATATAATGTTGCTTTATTACATTAAATTCATGTATGCTTACTGTTGGAGCCAACGTGTACATTGACATCAATTCTCTTTTACTTAGTTCAGAGCTGGTTGCATAAGCCGAGTGCCTTTTCTTAATTAGACCTACTTAACTTAACGTCTATCGTTATTAAATATTAAAGCCACTTATATAATGTTCCTTTACTATACTGTATAATGTTACATTGACATCAATTCCCTTTTATTCGATTTGCATAAAAGGACAAGGCTTAATCGTCCATGTCTATCATTATTAAATATTACAGCCACTTGTAATAATGTTCATTTAGTACACTGCATTAGGCCAGTATGTTGTAGTCATACTCCAACACTAAACTGTATCTATCCTAGTGGCATTCTAAACCTCTCAAAATATACTCTCAAAATCAAAGTGTAGACTTTTGAACTTGGATGACATTATAATTGAATAAGATTGGTCATTAAAACCAAAGTCAGCTTCTAACTTGCCAGAAACCCATAATTTACAGTTATAATTTATTACTTCAACAAGTGCTTATTTAAAATAACTAGTCACCGCAGACTCATGTTTAAAGGCTAACTAATTTTCAGACATTTATTTTAAAAATTCTTAATCACATGTGACCACACAAAATTCCTAGCTAATAGATGTTGAGATTGCCACGCATTTTTCAACTGCCTGTTGGAGAAAGCTAAACAATTAATATAGCAATTTGTATTGGACTTCAGAAGACTAGAGGGTTTTGAACACAGACAATCTCTACATTGACCAGGTCCAAACAATCAACAGAAGCATGTATACATCTCATTTGACAAGTACACCAAGCACATACCACTAAATTTATGGCCCTTCTTAGAGCTCATCTCTGACAGCAGACAAGAAAGCTGGATAGCAAACACCTCACCAAACCTCAACTCTAAAACCTTTATTCTTGGTGTCTGGTATAGCTTGAGTTGAATATTATCATATTTTAGTAGAGTGACCCTGTTTAATTAGTAGCTAAACATGGGAATAATATGCATTCCAACATACCTTATCCACTAAGCATGGCTAACTTAATGCATCCCAGTACATTAATCTCAACTTCAAATGACAATTTGGGATCAAAGGTGTCTTCCACAACTTGAAATTACAGCAAGTTGACAAATTGTTTGTTTGGATTCGAGTACCAGTAACTTTATTCATCACCGCCACATCTCTTGCAATGATTGAATTTTAGATAACTATACTATTTGTCACCCAGTTTCCATATCACCTGTCTGCACTGGTAAACATGTTGATATCAATCAAGATATGGACTTGGGTCTTTGCTTGTCTGTTAACATCAGTTTCCCATGTCCAACAAAGTAATTATTTACCCAATTTTTCTTACTTGAGTTCAATTGCCAATCCTAGCTTATCATTTTGACCAGTAATATGCCTCGCAATTTTCCACATATTAAGAATTGCTCTGATACCCAAACAATAATCTAGCCTCTTTGAGATAAATTGGTACTTTGCTTAGAGTCTCTATTCGTTTGTCATCAACAACATCCACACACATAAACCAATACGGGTCAATGGATTATATACGTAAAAACAATGACAACCTGCAAATTATATTTATAGGATATGATTTACATATGCAAAGTGCAATTCCCATCAGCTACAAGCTTCTTACTGCAAATTTGTATCATTTTAAGCAATGAAATAATTACCACAGTAACTAACAAACACCCTGAAACTAAGGGATAAGCTTACCTATACCATGGCATGCAAACCATGAAGCATCAACAGTATCAACTTGTCAAAATAACAATACCAAAATCTAGTTTTAGCTTTATTAGGGAACCTCAGCTACAAGCATCTTAGAAGAAATTCAAATAACAAGAAAATATTTACAATTCCATGTATGACATGTCAAAATTAAAAGTTATAGACCAGTTCAAACTACCTCTATTTGTGTTTCTGTAAAGAGTTCTCACTTCAAATCCCCATTCTAAATTTAATTGTTACATTTATACAAGATAGTAAATGACTTTATATCACTAATTTTAATTGTAAACGATTGCAACATCTGCAGCAGACCAGTCTCGTGACAAGAAAATTATTGATGTAATGATGAGATAAGCTGAAAACCCATATTATACAGGGTCGGTGAATTTATTAAAGCCTGTGCTACTTCATGTTGCAAGCAATAGAAGGCCAGACATGGGTCAAGGGTGAATTTCAACAACAGAGATGCCTGTACATAAGATACAAGAACTCAGCCAAAAGAACTCTCATGTCCCATCTACAGAAGACCATGTTATAACAACATGGGTCAGTGATAGTCATGATGATGACATAAAATCAAACCCTATTAGGCATGCTCCTTGAGTTCATAAAGCCCTGTGCTTCATATAGGTTGCAAGCATAAAAAGGCCAAGTGCGAGTCAAGGGTAAATTTTAACAACATAGATGCAAAGGAAAGTTTCTCAATCCTCTCCTAGTAAAAGAAAATTATTTAGTAGCATCTGTCAAACTTGTCCAGATAATTCAACTTCCTGTCGGTAGATGTATCCCTTTCTTAATCAAGTTCAATCATCAATTAAACTTGGCAAGTGAATGTCAAATGTTGGGTCAAATGCTAAGTCAAAGTCAACATCAATACAAGTCAACTATTCCCTGTCAGCTTCAACCCAAGGAGAATTCCATTGCAAGCAGAGAAACGTTGTTGATGTCAAATGTAGTAGAGCCAATAGAGTTTTTTTCCAAAAAAACAAGGCTCCACTTAAGAGATATCCAAGACCAATATATATAATTGAGTTATGAATTAAAACATATATAATTGAGTTATGAAATAAAAAATATATAATTGAGTTATGAATTAAAAGATGCCTTTATATAGCACAGTTGATAGTTAGCATTAACAGGAGAATTTTTCAATCAGTTCTTCTGTGCAGTAGTTGTAAAAGCTATTGTCCAATTTAAGATGAGCATAGATGTATGATCCTTGATAGCGTACACTGCAAATAATGGCATATTACTAATCTGATTGATTTGCAATAAAAACTCCTCTAATATCAAGAAAAATAATCCACTGAGATAAGAGTGCTGTTGATATCTGAGGTGTTGACTGTCGGCTGTTGACTCAAATGACTATTGGCATGAAATAAAAAATATATAATTGAGTTACGAATTAAAAGATGCCTTTATATAGCACAGTTGATAGTTAGCATTAACAGGAGAATTTTCCAATCAGTTCTTCTGTGCAGTAGTTGTAATAGCTGTTGTCCAATTTAAGATGAGCATAGATGTATGATCCTTGATGGTGTACACTGTAAATAATGGCATATTACTAATCTGATTGATATGCAATAAAAACTCCTCTAATATCAAGAAAAATAATCCACTGAGATAAGAGTGCTGCTGATAGCTGAGATGTTTACTGTCGGTTGTTGACTCAAATGACTATTGGCTGCTGACTCAAATGTAATTCTTGTTGCTTACTTTTTAAATGTCAATGGATATATGGCATACTCCAACTAATAAGAGGAATAAAGATTGGTGATTAGATAATGACAATTGCTTAGCACCCCAACTGGAGAAGTTAACCAGAGGCAGCCATAGATCCATGCTTCTTTCAACATTGTATGCTCTCACAAACAACATTGTTAACAATACATTGAAATTATATCAAGATTAAACAATCCAACGCCTCAAATGAAATATATTAATATAAATAATATTATAACCCTGATAGAGAAATAATTTAATAAAATCTTAACAAAGTTGGGGAGGTAATGATTTCAATTCTCTTGATCCTCATGACTAGTCTCCATAATCAGGTGTGATGGTTTACCCCACTTACCATCCATGGATCATGGAGGACCACAAGGGTTCTCGCAAAGGTTTTCCTTGGAAAAGAAAAATATATTCTAATAACTTAATTTATCTATAAAAAAACATCCTGAATTATGTTATATTCACTGTGGTGTATTATATTCCATGAGTTGAAAGATATTTTGAAAATAGTACTGAAAGAGTAAATGTCACACATCTACACTTTCCACTAGCCCCGGACTATTGAACCATTAATTCAATACATGAAGTTAAATTTCATGCAGGTAACTACTAATAGTATATCCATACAGAGGAAAATAGACTAAAAGAAATCTTAGAAAATACAACGCAAATAGTGATAAAATTTCTTACCTGGATAAAAAGTTGGTAGGCATCTGTTTGGGCAGGATCAGATGGATTTGGTTGATCTAAAAGGTCTTGAATACCAATCAGAATTTGCTTCACAGTAATGGCTGGCCGCCACCCCTGTAGATAAAACCATAGACACATTACAAACATTCAATGCACACTAAAAGTTAGTTCAAAATTATTAATAACACAACCCAAAGGTATAAACAAAATACTTACAGAGTCCTCATTAAGGATAGAGAGACAAACAGTTCCTGATGGGTAAACATTAGGATGGAAAAACCCTTGATTGAACTTGCATTTTGGAGGTTTACTTGGGTAATCCTCACTGAAATGAATTGTTAGAGGGAAGTAACCGCCCTCCCAGTCCGTCTGTACAAAAAATTGGAAACAATGTTAACACACTATCCATTATATCCCAAATACAAGAGAAAATACAACATTACTCACTAAACGATCAGGATATACAAGAAGCCTTTTATGTCCTAACAAAAAGTATAAATCATGGATTATAATATACTATTTGACCAAAACCGTCCACCCTTCGGGGTGGATGCACAGATCCCCAGAACTGATCCAGATTTGGGCCTGCCTATGATTCATTCCATAAATTTTCAAAAGTTTCGAAACTGCAAAACTTTGTAAGCAATAAACTAGGAGTCCTTCAACACTGACTCCAATCATCACTGGATGGTTATTTGTTATATCGTGGAGCCCTTACATTTCAAGGTTGCTTTCAAAACTCACAGAAATCAAGAATCACAGAAACAGAATCACGATGGGGATTATTCCTTAGGATGACAAAGACAAGGGCTAACTGCTAAGTGTAGACACAATCCAATAAGAGTTAAAAGTTATTGATATGTAAACTAATAAACTTAGATTCATTGTTGCACCACAGCCCACAATTTAAGAGGTATCTACACCACAATTTGTTTCTAACTGAAACCATGCCACAGCAATCCGGGTTCTTATCTACACAATGACTTATTTATAACCCAAATTGTGATGAAACAGGTATAAATTCAAAATAAATGGAATTCAGACCATTACTTTCATACTATGTTGTACAATTTAACTTCAGTAACATTACAAAACAAAGTTCTATAACCAATATTAATTGATGTATATATAATATATCAGTGATAGTAGCCATCAATGTATGTGCATGTTTGTGTGTGTAATCCTTAAGCTGTATACATATTAACTTAAAATATAATTGATGTATTAAATTGATTATCCTTTATATATTTATATAAATAAAAAAATTAGAGAATTAAACGATTTTACATAAATTTATTACTTTAAAGTATTAAAAACATATTTGTACCCACTCAACATATGTGTGGTGTGTGTGACAAGTGTGGTGTGTGTGTAATCCTTAAGCTGTAACAATTAACCTTAAATATAATTGGATGTATTAATTGATATCCTAATATATTAATTAAATTATTTAAATATATATATAAATATATATAATTAAATTAATTTTACATAAATTTAAATTTTTTAATATATAAAAATTAGTACCCATCAACATGTATGTGTGTGTGTCTAATCCTTAGCTGTTACATATTAACTTAAAATACTAAACATATAGGTAAACTCTCTTATATATTTATTATAAATAATAAAAAAAGATATATAGTAAAAATTTTCCGATAAATTTAAATTTTTTTTAAGTATATAAACATATTTAGATTGTTTGCACCAGCCTTTTCAATGTCATATACGTATCCTGCATTTCAAAATTTTAATGGATCTGTATCGGAACCCAGAATTAAATCCTAGTAACTTAGGTAAATACATAGAGAACATTATCAAGGACAGTTTGACTTGAGCTTAAATGTTAATTGGTTACATTTGACAACCTCGATTCACAATTCTTCCACACATAATGAAGGATCTGCATCTTCAAAATGGAGGAACCCATACTTTCTTATTTTAAGCTCAGGGCTCAAATGTACTTCTGTGCTTAATAGGCCCCCACAATTCTGACCTTGGTTGGAAGGTCCAATCAAGCTGCCTAAGGATTTGAATGATCATGGCTAGCCCACTCAAAATTTCACTTCTAAGCTTAGCAATAGACTAGGCAAATCTCCCAACAGCCAACACCCATGGTCGTATTTCATGACAATGATTTTAGAAGAAAAATAAATATAACAAAAAAAAATCACAAACAATGTGGTAAAATTTGGCATTATATTCACAGAAATATATATTAAACTTCAAATTAATCCAAATTTAGATGAATTAAATCACCACTTTTCAAACTTCATTTAACTGATCTTTGGAATTAAACGAATTTATTTGTCTGCCCATGAGATTCAACAAATTTCAAAATTTCATGGAGTAAATTTGACAAAAGCAATGACTCAGATCCAAAGTATAACACCAAAAACACCAACCTTGTAGTAGTATAACAGTGCATGTAACTCCAGAAGTGATCATTTTAAGTTTAAAACCAAGAGCAGAAGTTCCACACTTTCAAATAGGTCTTAGAAAACACTTCTTCAGCAAAAAGCAGGAATGAAGTTTTGAGTGTGTTTGAGGTTGCATGACTATGTTACCCACTCACATTGTATGACAACATATACCAGCTTGAATACCCTGCCCAACCAGGCTGCATTGTAGTATCTTATTTCTACATGGCATTTTCCTAGGCAGATGCTTGTTCACCATAGATTATCTTCCATCTGGCCTTTTATCACACTAATCAAAGGCCCATTACTCGCGCACAATTTCATGGTGCGGTTTCCATTGGGAGAGTTTACATTTTGACCACTTTGTAGGCATTCTAATGGGAGTTGTTCGCTTGAACATTTGTCTAGCTTCCATGTTGGCCCCTAGATTGCCTAACTTAGGGATTGTACTATCATTGGTTGATTTTCGTTGGGCATTATTGCAAGATGACACATACTTCTCCCATCTATGGATTGATATCATGTCATGTTGCTCATTTTAAGGTGCAATCCTCATTTTGCACATGTCTAATCAATCAATCAGTTGTCGATCATCACCTTGGTTATGGAGAGCCCTAGGTTGTGCGTGGATTTCTAGCACTGTTATGTAATATTCAATATGCTCACTAATCACTTCGATATAGCAGTCCCCTTTTGCACTTGTTTCTATGCAAATCAACCATCCTACAAATACATTGGAGGATTTTTCATGCATTTTCATATTGATGGATGTGCACCCTCGCATGGACCTTCCAAACCTCGAGAGGTGTTCGCTAGATGCTTGAATATGCACTTGTATGAAGCACTGCTTTCATCTTTGCTATATGGGACATTTATTGAGATTTGACCACCATATGTTGCCAATTTGATAAAGGCATCCCATTAGTCTTTGGATATACTACTTACTTAGAGGACTTTGCACGTGAATCTATGCTAGCATGTGGTCTTGTACCACCCTCACTCATGGATCTAAAGTTGTCCCAATCTAGGATGGTAATTGTACCATGGATGGCAAGTTGGAGCTTTGGAGAGAGCACCTTAACCGTTTTCGCTATTTTGGGCATATTCTTAGCAGTACCATGGATGGCAAGTTGAAGCTTTGTAGAGGGCACCTTAACCATTTTGGCTATTTTGGGCATGCTCTTACCACCTATTCATATCTTGCTTGTTGGATTAGAGGACCGATCTTCTATCTTTAGCATATTGACACATTCTTGAGATTGTTTTGAGTGCACCATATAATGAGGGTTCAAAAGACCCTCATGATGATTTTACATGCTTAAACAAATTTGTTTCGAAACATCCTTTGAAATTGAGAAATGTTGCATCCCTACTTCCCATCTAACATTTTTATTGTTGTTACAAGTTTGTGCAAACCTTTGAATTATATTGTTGAAGGCTCTTTAAGGCTACTAAAGTTCAAGACAATTGTTTTGAGATCTACTTTACTAAACATCAATAATGGAAGTTGCATGCACATAATGTGTTATGAACAACAAAAACCTACGCAACATTGCTCCTCTTTCAAAGTAATCAACCATGGGTTATTCCTTCTTCAACCATCTTTATGCTTAATGTTGGAAGTGTTAATATTATATCAATTTGTCTTTCCTTGTTATAGGCCCTCATGCAAGCTTAGGGATTATCCTTTATTAGGGTTTTCAAAAGTAACTTTTTGCATTAGTGGACAACAAAGTAAAGGTAGCTTCTTCTTGTTTATCCCCACCTCATATTGTCCTTACATTATGAGAAAACAACCCAATGATGTTGCTCTATTGACTTCAAATGCCCAACATTGTTTTAGGGATTAATCTACCTTTCAACCACCCATGAAAAAGATCTAAAATCAATCTTTATTTTGTTGTAACCAAATCTCAAATGCACTAAGGATAAAAGAGAAATCAAATTTGTCCACCCAAATCTTACCAATATTCTTGGTTACTATCATTTATTAGAATTAGCGTTTCATGGGGATATTCCCTTGTGTCAAAGAAGAGTTGGCTAAAACTAAATGAAGAAATTGTAGTGGTGATAATGGCTAACCCCTTGATAGTGCCCCTAAGGTTCTACATGTTCTTTAGGACTTTATTGTAGAAAGAAAGTGTTCGGGTGGTAACAATTCTAGACAATTCAAAAATCATGTCCCCACATTTATTATTTATCCTTTCATTTTGTCCCTTGTTTGAGAAAAGGGTATATTTCATAAAGGACAAACACCTTCAATAGCCTCTCACACAACCAATTCAAACATCATAATGGCAATATTATTTATGAGAAAACAAATCCATAATCCCAACCAATGTGACCACTTCATGCATTTTTTAATTAAAAAATAAATAAAAATAAAAATAAAAACAAAATCAGATAAGAGTTTTCACAAAAAAAATCATCAGTGATAACCCTCCATGCTCTTTAAATAGAAATCATGGACTAATCGATGGTTAAGCCACAGAGCAATAGCCATTAGTATCTAAAAGAAGATGAGTCATCGAATCACTCTATGTCTAGAACATATCATGAACGTTGGATTACAACGCAACTAATGCATACTAAAGAAACACACTAAGAAGCACACTTTTACCTAAAAGAGACATTAGAGCAAGTTGAACATAACTAACTCCTAAGTGTCTAGATATCCTAGCATCCCCCCTTGAGAAGGGACTTGGAATAGGATTCAAGTATTATATACAAAGGTCACACAATAATGGAAGGAAGGAACCATTAAAACATATCCCCACTTAATGATAACTTCCTAAGAACCTAACATAGATCATATTTTGAAACTTCACTCCTATAAGAGACTTTGTCAAAATGTCAGCAACTTGGTCATCTGTAGGGCAAAACAAAACTTCAATAAACTGACCTTGAATGAGCTTTCCGAAGCAGTGAATTTGTAGCTTAATGTGTTTGTTGCACTAATGTTGAATCCAATCTTTCGCGAGCTTGATGGTATGGTGGTCAAATGTTGCAACTAGAATCCAAACTCTGGGAAGATTTTTCGAAGCCACAAGACTTCTTGGCTTGCATTAACCATTGTTCGATACTCCGCTTCTAGTGAAGAAAGAGAAATAGCCTACTACTTTTTACAAGTCCATGTGACATGTCTAAAACCAAGACTTGAAAACATAAGTTATAATGACTTCCTATCATCAAAAGCACCAACACGATAGCAAGTTTTACTCCAAATTGAAAGGGAAAGGGGTTGATTTACAATCTTCCATGTGAAAGTGGCAAAGAACATCACAGGCATGACTTGGAAATGGAAATGACAGTATGACACCTAAAGAAGTCGGTGTCCATTTTATCATACCAATCTTGAGGAGCTTGTTTAGAACCATAGAGAGATTTCTTAAGACAACAAACAAGGCCGAATTAACTCTAAACATAGCCAAAAAGTTGTTCCATATAGATTTATTCTTGCAAATCCCCATGCAAGAACGCAGATTTGATATCCATCTAATATACCTCCCATCCATGTGAAGCAACAAGGGCTAGCCGCTAGAACAAGGCAATGGAATTCAATTTGGCAAAAAGCTCAAAGGTTTCATTATAGTCAATTCCTCAACTCAAGTGAATCCTTCAACAACTAACCAAGTTGTGTCTTTCAACACTTCCATTTGATGTGTACTTAGTTATATACACTCATTTACATTTAACAAGTGTTCTTTCTTTTAGAAGAGGTACAAGGTCTTGAGTATCATTCACCATCAAGAAAAGATATTATTCATTCATTGTTGTTTCCCAATCTAGACGGCCTAAAGTATCTACAAATGTTTCTAGATCATGAGTCTCTAAAACTTGTGCCAAAAGGGAGGAGGCTCCTTGTAATTATGAAACAGTACAATGTCAATCTATAGGGTCATTGCCAAGGTCGCCAACTACTTCTCATGTTGAACAAACCAATCGAGGAAGTTGTGGTGCTAGAGCAAGTTCATGTTTAATGAACTCATCTTGAGGAAGGTGCGCAAGCAAAGGTGGATTTTCATCCTCATTGACATCTTTTGAAGTAGAAACTAGAATAGAAATAGAAGGTGGTGCAAATGTTGAGGATGGCTCACATGCCAAAACAAGACACAACCACCAAATTAGGCTCACATACCTAGAGATTTTCAACAAATTTAATAACTTTTACATCTTCAAAATATTCAACAAAAATACACTTCTCACTTATACGCTATAAAGCTTTCCTTTTTTCATGAGGGATGTGAGCCCATGCTACACTACCAGGGATATAGAAATGGCTTACATCTAAATTAATGTTAGCTCATGCTTCTTTCAATGTTGTCATTAAAAGTCTTTGTGGAAGTGAGATTTACTACGTAATTAGCACAATTGATTGCTTCGCCCAATAATGAAGACTTAATCCCTTAGATTGAAATTTGAATCAAAAATTTAGCAATTTCCTTTAATGTATGATTCTTTCTTTCAACAAAACCATTTTGTTGTGATACATATGCAACAATATGTTGCATTTGAATTCCCTATGCAACGCAATAAAGTGTGAATATCAGAAAATTAGGAATTTCCTTTAATGTATGATTCTTTCTTTCAACAAAACCATTTTGTTGTGGTGCATATGCAACGGTATGTTGCATTTGAATTCCCTATGCAATGTAGTAAATTGTGAATTTGTTGTTGACATATTCACCTCCATTATTTTTTCTTAATCTTTGCAGTTGATGTCAACATTATGTGTTTACCAAGGCCTTATAGGCAAAAAAAACAAGTCAAAAAATTCAATCTTGAGTTATAAAAATAAAACCCAAGTGCATCTAGAAAAGTCATGAATGAAAATTAAGAAGTACTTGAATCTAGAGAAGGAAGGAGAAAGTGAACCACACAAATTACTGTGAACATACTCCAAATGGGATGAGGCATGCCAAGAGGCACATTTGTCAAAATGTTCCAATGATGTTTGTCGCAAACACAACCAACAAGAACACCATCTCTACAAGAAATGAAAGCAAAGCCATTCATCATATTTTGATTACATAGTTGTTGTAGTGAGCAATAATTTAGATGACCAAATCACTCATGCCAAAGTTTACTCAAGTTATCACTATGAGCAATAAAAACTATAAGAAAGGTGATGATTCATAGTTGTCAAACTTACACAACCTCATAATATCATCAACTATTTTAGTAGCTAGGGCATCATTAAGTTTGTTTAAATCCTTTATTACAACTTAGTGAGGTCAAAGCTCTACTTGAATTGTTCCAAACCCTACAACACTAGAACTATCATCACCAACAAATATGTGTTTAGCATTACAATAAATAAGAATGGAAAAGAATGTCATTATCCTTAGTTGTGTGATAAGAAACTCCAAAATCAATAAGCCACTCATCAGAAGAAGTGGAGGTTGCATTGAACGAGGAACAAGAAGCAATAAGTTTGTGTCCGTGAAAAGCAAGGCCTTCTTCATTATTGCTACTAAGGCCTCAAAATATTTTTATAACATTTTGACTCGAAATGATAGTCTTTCCCACAATAATTGTAATGTTTGTCGATCTTACTCCTTGATTTTGGTCCTTTGTCACCCCATTAGGAGTAGAAGATGGCTAAGAGGGTTTAGGACCCTTTCTTTTGCTTGTTATTTTATCTTTTTGCTGGGATATACCAGCAATGTTGATCACTCCAATATGCAAGAGCTTGCCTTGCTCTCTAATCAAAGTCAAAGACATTTAAGAGATGGTTTTTGATAAGTAAACCATAAAGCTTCTCTAGTGGCAAAAAATGAGTATAAAAAAACAAAATATGTAGAAAAAAATAAGAAAGAAAAATATATATGATGTGCTCATTATATGTTTGACTTCGCGGTCTTTAAGTAAATGTCTATGTGTTTTCAACTTAGACAAATACTCTTTAATGAAAGTGAAACTACAAGGAATAAAGGTCATGATCTGATTTCAAGTTGATACGATCTAATCACAATAGGTTAAACAAATATCTTTCTCAATTTCTCTCAAACTTCATCTAGATCATTGATTGCTTGAATGTGAAATCAGAAATCATGAGAAATGGACATTCTGATTAATCCACGTGCTTCATCATTTCTATTATCCCATGTAGCTCTCTTATCAAGATCAATGGGAGCTTTTTATTTTACAAGAGTATCTGATATAATCATTTACTTCTTACTACATCTTCCATCATGTGGGATTTCCATGAGAAGTAGTTGTTCTTGGTAAGAAAAGTTCACTCGGCATCAAAATATGCTAATAATATGGTTTCAAAAGTTGAAACTTGTTGTTTGTATTGAAAGCTCTCAAAAAAAAAGTTTTTTAAAATAAAATCACACTAACAACAATTTTCAAATGTGAAGGTTACGCCCTAGAAAAAAAAGACATTAACAATAACAAAAAGCCACATGGCAAGTAGAAGTTGACTCGTGGTGATGGATGTTGCCAAAGTAAAAATTATTCGCCCACGCCAACTTTTCCTATAAGCTCACTTTTACAAATAAGTTACTTTATGTGTTGACCCAATTTTATAAAACAAATGAGAATCACTTTTATAATTAGATTAGTTCAATGAGTTGTAGGCAAAAAAACAAAACAAAAACTAAACAAATATTAGTTATTTTATGCTGATTCATTTTTATAATATAAGTGAAATACACTTTACAATAAAGTTATGAAATAACTCAAGTTTGTATGAACTTTTTCAAAAAGTAACTTTAAAAAGGGATTTGAGCTCAACACCTCTTACAAAATAAAGACATGACAATAGAAGTGAAGGAGGATGGAGGTGATGTTATTGGAGCTTTAACTTGAAGTGCATACTTGCCAAAGGAAAAGGTGCTCATTGAAAAACAAATAGAAGTTTGCACCAAAAAAAAAAAATCCAAAATTCAACAACAATGGGGTTAAATCTCAATTAGCTTACCTAGGAAATGCATGTTTTCTCATTGTTTCTAATTTTTTGAGATTGCACAAAATGCACGACATACAACATACGCAATCAAGAAAACACTTTCCTCTCTATTTCTGATTTGCCAAGATCACATAAAGTGTAGGGAAAAAGAGCATATGCAAACCAAAATGAATAACAAACCAAGAATATAAATAGAAAACTAAAATATGAACTAAATTTTCAAAAGTTCAACAACACAGGCTCAAGATCTTGTTCAACAACGAGCAACTCTTCAAACATGGCTTTGATACCATGATCGAGAAAATAGGATATTCCAAAAATGACGAACAAGGTATTTCATACAAGACAAACACCTTCAATAACCACTCATACAATCAAATCAAAGATCGTAATGCTAATATTTTTGCATGGTTAAAAGCCTCTGCAAGGGAACCAATCCACATCCCTGGCCAATGTGAACACTTGAAGCAATTTTATTAATGCAAAAGTAAAAATTGCACATAAGAGAGATCTCATAGTCGATCATCAATCATCACCCTACAAGCTCATGAAATAAATATCATGGACCAACTGACAGTTAAGCCACGAATCAATAGCCATAAGAAATCAAATCACTTTATGTCTAAAACATATAGTGACAGTTGGATTACAATGCAATTAATGCATACTAAAGAAACACACTTCCACCTAATAGACACATTAGACTAAGTTGAGCTTAAATAACTCTTAAGTTTCTAAATATCCCAACATCCCCCTCAACAAACTTGAAACAACTTACCTCAAGCTCCAAGGCTTACTATGGACAAGGTTGCCCATTAATACTATTACACTTTGTATGAGATTCCACTTTGTGATTTTCATCATAATGATGGAGACACATTTAGTTGGTGGAATCTCACTTCTTGGTTGGATATTGTCCTCGTTGCATGGTGGTCTTCTAACATGTGCTTGGGTTGTTGATCACACCTTAGTATGCTCAAAAACCATCCAAAGGTTCATATTATCTCATTATGGGATGCCTGATATCCTTATCTTGGATATAGATGATGGTGGTAGTACATGTTTCATGGCATTGTTGTTGAAATTTACTAGTAATTTGATGGGTTAATATGACGATGGTATCACTAGGATATGGAGTTCTACTCGATCTTCATGTCTCAGATGCACAATGAGAAACATACTTAATGGTTGGATGGGTTAACACTCCTTATGTCCTCTTCCCTTGTATGGTTGCTATGGCAAGATATTCATGTTGCCTTTGTGGGATTTTCCTGGTGATTCAACTTTATGATGTAACATATTCTAGACATTGCCTAGGGAAAAAATGTGTTTCATGATGTTCATACCCTCATTGATGTATTATTTCCTAAGTTTAAGTTAGAACAAGGTTATGGCACCTGATTTGGTAGTGATCTAACCTTTTTCATAATGTTGGATGATGACTATTTAGGTAATGTGGTGCACCTTAAGGTTAGGATTTATGTTTTGTTGCCACTATGGAAATGTTTTGCTACGGAGAACATATTTTATTTACATGCTTCAACAATTTATTAGAGTGCAACTCTCAATGGCTTACATGGCCATGGTGATTTATTGTATTAAAGACTAACTAGAGGAGAGTTATGGTTATATTTCGGCTTTACCCCTTGTCCGCACATGTTAAGTTGATTTAATTAATTAACTTTATCCAAATTAATGGTTGAAGTAATCTAATTTATCCAAATTAAGTTTAATAGCTTGGGTTTATTTATTTCATAGTTTTGGCTTGGTCAAAACCACAAATCACTCTTATCTCACTAGATTTACTTTCTTGGAGGTTGCCCAGTCCCTATTTTGTGATTTCACACTACATCAATTTGCACATTCATTCATGAAGCTCATTCCCTAGGATTTCACACAAGGATTGGTCGCATGCACCTTATGGACCACTTTTTATTCTCTATAAATGTTTATGGAGCATTCTCCTCCAAGAAATATTTTATTTTTATATATCTCATGCACCTTGGACAACATACTTTGATAGCCCTCTAAGTTGCACGAAACGGGGAAACGGGTACGAGTTTCTGAAACGGGAAGCGATATGAAACGCGACCTCCCCAAATTTTGGAAACGGGGAAACGCGAATATATATATATATATATTGAAAATATTTAAATATATATATATGTGCAATCATAAAGCATAAATGAGACATTATAATTTATTACACTTAAACATTAAGATTTAATTTACATCACATTTACTCATGAATGATCACATAATGAAAATAAAAATATTGGAATATCCAAAAGCAACCTTTATTATATATCCAAATCTCAAAATCAGCCTTTATTTATATTAATATATGAGGCTGCAAGTACAATAAAGACTATAAGGCTGCAAGAGAGAGATCCAAATCATGATTTTCTGCATCCACATCCCATTCTTTAGAAGGACCACTATTGTATTGGGAGTCTCCTCCTACATGGTCGAACGACCTTAGTACTCTTGATTAAATACAAGTTTCATACCCTAGTACCCTACATGATTTTGATTATTGGAAGTTTCCCCTGCATAGAGGGCTTGGTTCTCTTGATTAAATACAAGTTCCATACCCTAGTACACGATAAAATCCAATGGAAACATTGCGATCCCCCCAATCCTGAAATCCTGAAAAATAGATAAGTTTGCTGGATTTTGAGTGAGATCTAAAATTCTACTTTCTCCATATGAAATCCAATGAGGGCGAAACCACTCTCAAACATCTTGAGTCATTTCATGGTAATGTTAAAAATTTAAGTAAAAGGATGAAAATGAAAAAAAAAGGAGAATATCACTTTTACTTTAAGAATTTAACATTACCATGAACTGCATATGCCTCAAACTTCCTGATGAACTGCATATCAACACTAGGGCAAAAATTCACTTTTATAACTTTAGACACGCATCTAGAAGCAACTAGAAATCACTAACATACCCTAACAATAAATTAAAAAAAAAACACAAGTTAATGAGGAAACGTGGGTCGTACTGCTGTGAAACGCGTTTCCAGCCGTACTGGCCACGTTTCCATTTTGGGAAACGTGGTAGTACGGCCGGAAACACGTTTCACAACCGTACCAAATGCGTTTCCGCATTTCGTACCAGTTTCCGTACGGAAACGCACCTCTGTACCACGTTTCCTGCAACATAGTCGTTAACTCATAGGAGCACTGATCTTGGTGAACTCTCGTCCGCACATATGTTTTGACATTTTGTAGTCAACTCATTGAGCCAATATATGGTTGAGCTTCATCATATACATTGGATTGGTGCCAAGAATCTTCTGAGATATCTTCGGGGCACAATCACTCATGGATTGAGATACATTGTCGGAGATGTGAGGTTGCATGGTTATTTTGATGCTGATTGGGCCGGCAATGTGGTGGATTGCAAGAGAACTTTTGGGCGCTGTTTTTCTTTCGGTTCTGTTTCAATACCCTGAATGAGCAGGAAGCAGAAGTCGGTTGCCTTGAGCACTGCTGAGGCCGAACACATAACTGCTAATATGGCCTCTTATGAAGCTATCTGGTTGAGGAAGCTGTTCAGTGAGCTATTTGGACATGTGCTGGATACCACCGTGATCCTCTGTGACAACAAGAGTGGGATCCGATTATCAAAGAATCCTGTATTTCTGGGATATGGTACAATGAGGAGCAATAAGGCTCCAACATTGGGACTGATGAGCAGGTCGCTGATATTCTGACAATGCCCTTGGGGAACGTCAAGTTCTTAGCCTTCTGAGAACGACATGGAGTCGTGGAGAGACCCTCTTCTGAGGGTCTTGTATTATATGGACATTGAGCTCTAGGAGCTCCGGGGGGCTTGGGGTACTTCTTGGAGCGATGAGCAACCATAGGGTGAGTGGTTCAACCTTACCCTGTGATACCCCATGGCGACATGTAGGCAGGATGAGTGGTTCATCCTTCTCTTGCTGAGACATCCTACCTATGCAGTCTAGGACTCATGGGAAGTACCTCTCATCTGGCTAATGAGTAGGGAAATGAGGATAGGGACCATAGTACTACTGATGGACGCATCGTGTACTACCACACTCCCTATGCTAGGATGATTGATATTGTTCTAGGATCAATTGGAACTGACTTTGGGTCAGTAAGAGTGGTATGAGACACTCTCTTTTATCTGGGACTGACTTCGGGTTAGTAAGAGTGGTACGAGACACTCTTTTATCTGGGACTGACTTCGGGTCAGTAAGAGTGGTATGAGACACTCTCTTTTATCTGGGACTGACTTCGGGTCAATAGAGAATGGTATGATACATTCTCGATCACTTCTTCTTCATTTTTTTCAGCAGAGCAGAGAAGTGTATTGATGGAAGAGATAGTACCGACTAGCAAATGAATTAGCAGATGGAGTTCTTCCTAGTTGAGAGGGAGTGTTAAAATTGGAAACTAGTGCCAAAATTCACATGGGTCATCTTATTTATGACAATTGATATTTTTTTTTGGATTCCTCTCATCGAGAGGCGTAGGATTGATCTAAAGATCATCTGATTCTGACATGTAAAAATGAAGATATGAATATATTTGTATTATGGACAAATTGTCAAGGTCAACCAACAAGCAAAACAAGGATTTTAACCCCCAGCTCATCCTCAACGTTGCATATAAAGGAGGAGACGTCAAGTCATTTTATCATCATCTCATCTTCACTCATCTCTCTCTCCTCACTTGATTGGGTATGCAAATCTGGCAGCTATCTCTCACATGTGCGAAGAAAAGGAGGAGGTTTTTTGTTTGACTGAGTTGATTGAATTTCAAAGGCTGCATTTTGGGCTGCACTGACCAGCTTTGACCTCCTTTTGACTGTGGATTGGGTGAGGCATCTTCTCCTTGACAAGCCACAGATCTGGGCATTGAAATCGAGGTGATTTGACCTCCCATTTGACTAGCATTGACTGCCCTAGATATGGCTGTAGTTTGACTTTTGTTGACCAGCATTTGATTGGACTTTTTCAGACTATTTGGACTGTTTGGATTTGTTGTTGAAGGCCGAAGTTGACTGGGTTTGACCAAGCTGCTTAGAGGAAGAATTTTGCCCTGTTTCACCAGTGTTGACTTTTTTGGTTAGGGATTTTTTGCTTTTGTCATAAATGATCAGAGTTGTAAATTTGTACTATCTCTCTCTCTGTTGACCAGTGAACTATTGAAGAATATAAGAAGACTTGATCAAGGGTTTCCCCACATTGGGGTTTGTCCCTAGCTAGTGCCACATCTTGTGTCCTCTTGTCTTGGCTTGTCTTCTACTGTTTATGTTTATTTTCTATCTGCATTTTACTATCATGCTGATGTGATTGCTAAACTGGATATTAATATTGGCTAATAAAGAAACTGAAGTAAATTGCTCTTAAGCATAGAACAAACCATTTTTACCTAAAATTAACACTAGCACTATATAACAATTTTTCCTAAGGAAGCATAAACAAATAGTCAATATAATCAATAAGCCACATCTAGAAAGCCCCACGTAGGGGAAGGGCATGCCCATTAGGGTATGAATTTGGATCATTGTCATATCAGCAACTCAAAGTTGCCACTAGAAAATATCTCCATGGAAACACACATGCACACATTATTGATCCATCACTGAGTTAGTTTTAGAGGGTTGAGGCTCTTGGATTTGGGCCCAACCCTAGTAACTTAGGTCCCTCTTGTGTATTGGTATTCCCTTTTAGCCTAGAATGTTTGTTAGTTTGCTGCATTTTATTAGAATATAATCCCTCAAAAAGCCTGTGATTGTTACCTCTATCTCATCTCTCTCATAGGAGCATGACTAGAGGAATCTACAATCACAACCCAAAAACACTATGTTGATAATTTCTTCTCTATGATTTCTTGTAAAAAGGTCTACATTAGTTATCTTGTTTTACATATGTTTGTTGTAACTTAGAAGTTGGTTCATGCATAGATCAGAGTCTTTGGCATAAGTTAGATAGTCTTTAAATTCAAATAACCTTTTCCACCATTGGTTATGATATTTTGTGAATGATAAGAGAGCATGTGCATGTGATGTTGTAGGATTGTTGGATTTGCAGGCAAGGGGCCTTTTCACCATATCCATCCAAGACTTCTCCACCTTCTTTTGATGAATCTCAAATATTGTTCTTGAGCTTTGTCTCTTAGGTCACTGTGAGCAGCCCTCATAGTCCAAAATTGGCCTTCCTGAAGTGTTGAGCTTGGCTAGGGGTGTTGGTCACCTTTCATCCATCTACCACAACCTCCATCCACCTTGCCATCCCTTGAACTCATCATTCTTAACTTCCTAACCCTCTTGGCAACCTTCCTGTAGCAATACATGGATCCTGTGGTAGCTTCCTGTAGCATGCCTGTAGCAACCTGTTTTGCCCTTGTTTTGACCTGTAAAGCAAGTTTGACTTAGCTTAGAAGTAGGTTGATTCCCCAGTTTGGATTCCATGATCAAAGGAAGCACTTAGGCCATTCCAACCATTATTTTCCCTTCACTGCAAGAGAGAATAACATTAGTTTCTTTATCACAGATTTGGCACAAGTAGAACATTACTTTATATGCAAGTGTGAATTAGATAGATGATGCATGAAATCTTGAGTTATGAGTTGGTAGGATAATTTCATGTTTACAAGTGAATTTGATAGCTAGATAGTTGATTGCAAATAATATAGTTTCCTTTCTGTAGGTAGTATAACTCTTGTGTTCTTTCATGAATTCATTCTGTAGCATTTACAAGTTCGTAGCATCTATAAGTAGATTTGAGAAGCATTTACTTTTTCTACAGTTTCCTTTCTGTAGGTAGTATAACTCTTGTGTTCTTTCATGAATTCATTCTGTAGCATTTACAAGTTCGGAGCATCTACAAGTAGATTTGAGAAGCATTTACTTTTTCTACATTAGAGCTAGCCTTTGAATTGCACTTTCAGTAGTTAATTTCCTCCTAATTCAGTAGAAGAATGGTCTTGGAGCCCTATTGATCAAATGACCTAGTTGAGGGTGGCATGAGTAGAATTCCATCTACTATGTATATACTATATAGCATTGTCACCTCGAAGTTTGTACGAATCTTGGGTTGATAAATAGAGTTTAGGAGCCCTTGGGAGTTGCAACACTCTTAGTGCAATACCGGGGCTCACCACTAGCCAATCCTGGATGGCTCCAATCTTCTCCTCATGCACCCTCACACCATCCTCTTTAATGATGTGCCCCAAATAGAGCATCTTTGTCAACCCAAACTCACACTTGGATAACTTAGCATAGAACTGCTACCTATCCAAGATCTTGAGCACCTTCTCTAAATGTTGTAGGTGTTGATTTTGGGTAGCATCAAATGTGCTCTAGCTTCAAAATTTTGTGGAGGGGCTAGAATACATAAGATCTCCAAGACCCAAAAATCATTTGGAGAAATTCCACCCTGATTGTGAGTTATTAAAATAATTAATATTTTTAATGGGGTTCCTAACTCTAAACTCAGGGAAATAAAAATATTAAGGGTATTAATAAAAATATGGGTGAGAAACTTCTAAGTGACGAGGATCAAGTCTGTTTTAATTTTAGCTGTTGATTAGGGACTTAATCTCGGTCGTTGATTCATAAACATGAAAAGTATAAGAAGAGGCTTGAGGGTCAGTTGAAGATACACCATATTGATCAGTCAGTTCGATTTTTTCTAGGGTGTGGTTTGCTGAGAAAATCGAACAAGTGATCTGAGTTGCAACAGAGAGGCAGGGATAGTTGGGATTAGAGGATTGTTATGAATATAATTCATAACAAGTAAATAAATAAAATAAATGTAATATTAAATAATCAAATATTGATTATGTTAAGTAGTCATTAAGTTAAGCGAAAAGGCATGTTTAAAAGGCATGCCCATTCACGAAAAGACAATTGCTTAGGTATATATATGCGGGTCCTCATTGTAATATTTATCAGTTATACATTTTTATATATAAGAAATTATTACTACAATCCCTTTGTGTATTTTATGATATTAAGTCAACAAGCTATCAGTTTTTATGCTTCGGTGGTATCA
The DNA here is from genome assembly GCA_000404065.3 of Pinus taeda. NCBI lineage: Eukaryota > Viridiplantae > Streptophyta > Pinopsida > Pinales > Pinaceae > Pinus > Pinus taeda. The sequence goes on from APFE030033444.1 coordinate 149,834, forward strand.
GAGCTATGGCGCACAATATAATCATGCGGGCCTTTGAACGTTGTTCGCCGCACAATGTGCTGTTACGTTCACATCCTGATTGCGTTGAGCAATTTAGTAAAATTCAAGAAGCATTTCAACGTTTAGAAAAATCATATGCAGAAGTTAAAACATGTCGAAAGGAAATTGATAATAAGGAAGATGACAATGCCTGCTTCAGTGCATTGAAAACAAATGACGCAGACAAGAATTCAGTTGCAAAAATGTTCATGCTAGTTAACATTGTAGCAATACACGGTCGTTGTTCCAACTGTCGACGAGCCAGTTAGTAGAAAAGGTTGTGTCCCTCTGCCGTCAAGCATCCTGTTCTCTGTTAAAATGGTGCATCAAATGCTGCAAGCTGCTGGTTAAACGGTGCTTCAAGCACCGGAAATCGAGGGTCAAACCGTTCTCGAGTGACGCCAAGTCAAACAATAAAATAGTTACGTAATACTATATATAGTTCGTAAATCATATATATTTAATAAATTATATAATTATATTAATTATAATTATATAGTTTATAATATAAAAAAATAATAATCGATAACCCTGGATTCAAGACAATGTTACCAAGCGAATTATACAGGCAGAGGTGCCAATGGCGTCGAGTTACATATGCCGAGATGACAAATGAAAACTGAAGGAAACTACAGGGAATAAGCTTTGAGGACAAAGCTTCTGAATGAAGGGGGGGCTATGTTATGAACATAATTCATAACAAACAAATAAATAAAATAAATGTAAATATTAAATAATCAAATATTGATTATGTTAAATAGTCATTAAGTTAAGTGAAAAGGCATGTCTAAAAGACATGCCCAGTCACGAAAGGACACTTGCTTAGGTATATATGTGCAGGTCCTCATTGTAACATTCATCACTTATACATTTTTATATATAATAAATTATTACTACAAAACCTTTGTGTATTTTACGATATTAAGTCAACAAGCTATCAATGTTTATGCTTTAGTGGTATTAGAGCCATGCCGCATAATATAATCATGCGGGTCTTTGAACGTTGTTCGCTGCACAATGTGCCATTACGTTCATGTCCTGGTTGCATTGAGCAGTTTAGTAAATTCAAGAAGCATTTTAGCGCTTAGAAAAATCATATGCATAAGTTAAAGCGTGTCAAAAGGAAATCGATAATAAGGAAGATGATAATGACGGTGAAGAAACGAAACAAGGTGAAGCAGGGGAAGAAGATTTTGATTAGACTGACGATAATGAAAATGAAGTTGATCTTAGTGTCAAAGAGGATGACGTTATCGAAAATACAACACTTAAACATGTAGAATATATAAAAGAGGATGTAAATACAGTTGTAGGGGATGAAGATAGCAAGATTACTGATTTTGATGGTGAACAAAAAGAAGCAAAGTTGGGGAAAAATGTAATAGACAGACTATGTTTTTGAATATGGAAGATGTAAAACGAGTTGGTCCAATCAAGACCCCAACTTCAAAAAGGAAATCTTCAGTTCAATCACCTTCTACTCAATTGCCAAGGAAGAATCATCACTCTTCACTTGCTTCATCTGATGGGCCAGAGATATTAAAAAAAGTCGCAATTTGTTGCCTACTAGCAAATTTATTTAGCCTAAAGAATCTATGCAAATAGAGTCTACGAAGTCTAGGAATGATTCAGAATCCAGATGATGATGTTCCCTTGCGTGTGAGGTTTCAAGTAAAACAGTCGACAAAACCACCCAGTGAAGGCTCCCTTATGCGTGGTGTTGACTCTGACAATGGAAGCCTTTAATGTTAAGACACAAACGAAAATCTCCCAAATCAATGAAGCCAAATACCTTAAGAATGGTTGTGACAGACATAGCATCAACAATAGAGGAATATCATTGCAACATTGTTGAAAATCCTCCTATAGAGCAAGAAGGACGGTTGCATAAGTACTACAAATTTGCTAATGCACTAGAGGAATTCCACTGCAAAGATAAGGATATGTTAGAGCTTGTACAGGAGAAAATACTATCAATCAAAAATAAAATGATGGACATTAGTTTCAAGATCAGCGAGGACAAGAAGGAAAATCATAATGCCTTAATGAACATCAATCCTGAATCAGTAACTGAAACTGATACAAAAAATGGCCAAGATTTATTACGACGTCCTGTCAGACTTGATCATGTTGCAGGCTGTGGAACTCCTACATCGAAGCAGAATTGGTGTAATAACAGTAACCATCAAGAACAAAAATCCGCTTGTGTTGCTTTTGTAAGGGGGTTTTCTGATTTCAGTTACAGGTTTACAAGATTTCGAAACAATTCCTTTAATCGGCAGATCCGAAGTTCGAATTGTTGGGAGAAAAGGAAGAAAGAGGAGGTGCTCTTCCTCACTGTCAGGAACCTTCATTTGTTATGCTTCCTGAAAAGCGGAATTACGAATGGGATTTCCAAGAGCCCAATGGTAGAGAAAAAAATGTGCCACTACATCATCTCGGGGCCCACCACCTCCTTTGAAAATGGGATCCAATGAAACAATTTTTCATATACTTTGTGTTGGAACAAATATTGGAGGTATAATTGGCAAGGGAGGCAGTGTTATAAAGCCAACCAGACAAGAGACAGGTGCAAAGATTATAATTGAGGAGGGTGTTCTTAACTGCGAGGAGAGAGTTATTGTTATTGTAGCTCCATAGAAGGATGTAAAAGGAGACAAGGAAAACCACACCAGAAGCTCAAGAAATCAGATATCCACCACGATGCCACGCCGCACAGTCCAATCTCGTGAAAGAAACATAAAATTCGTTAATGATTATCTGATCCCTTGGTACATCGATAGCCATCGACACGAAGGCGCAAAAACACCCTGCGATGGCGAAATGAGATTTCAATCAGATAAAGGAAATCTATTCGTCTTCCATTTCCATCTCGAGGAAATGAAATCGTACCTTGAAAGACAATTTTATTTGTTTTTCCGCAGCGAAAAAATAAATATTTCTAGCGAGGAGCTCGAAAACATCACATAAAATCTACTAAATGACTTAGCTTCAAACCTACATCGACATAACCCGGCCATCGGGAGCGAAGTACTCTTCTGGGTATACAGCAAGCGATGCATAATCTGAAAACCGATCGATGTCAACGATTCACTGAGTTTCACTTCCTCCATGGGATTCAAAGATATTAGAGACATGATAATCGACAACGATTTGCATTCGATAAAGCTCGAGGTATCATTACCCGTTGTCTGCACTTTTCATAGCACGACGCTCGGTTACAGGCTGCTCAAGAAATTCAGACAAGGGCTCCATCTCTATTGGGATGAATACTATTATGTTGATGAAGCTAAGTGTCAAGCAACTCTTCGATTGTTGCATCTATCCAACCCTGACCGTCGGGCCATCCGCTGCCAAACAAAACAAAATCAAACACGACTGTTCCGAGCGGTCCGTCTACACCGTCAATTCCGCTATCTGCTCGTTGAATAACATGCCGTCGTTTTCAAAGCCACGGATCAAAAGGTGTGAGCTCTCCATCTGTCATGTTCAACATAACATTTCATAACATTAATATTGATGAATTCATAACATAATAATATTAATTAAAAAACAAATATTATTAGAATGCCCCGCATACAACCACATTAGATCTTAGTTTCATAATCTTTGTCGCAATACTGACCTTCCTAGCTTTTTACAATGTCAAAATTATAGTGAGCTCGGGAGGCTTCTCTCCAAGCTTTTTGAGCATAGGAATTAAATCTTAAATCAAACTAAATAATTTGTTTCTTTAGGTTCGATAGACCAAAGTTTGGTCTCAATGGACGTTAACCATCATCATCATCATATATATTATTAAAAAAAAAATTAATATATATATATTATTTAATTTTTTTAAAAAATATATTATTATAAAAAAGAAAGAACATCAACCTTATTATTTAAAAAAAAATTAAAGTTATTTAAAAAAAAATTAGAATTATTAAGAAAAATAAAAAAAAATTAGTGTTATTTAAAAAAAATATTAAAAAAAATATAAAAAAAAATCCAAGGGGATATTACTGATGAGTTACATGACGAGAGGATGGGCAGATTATATACATTGAGACAACAGACGCTAAGTGAAGAAAATCCAAAGCATTAAAGCTTTGAGGACAAAGCTTCCGAATGAAGGGGCTATGTTATGAATATAATTCATAACTAGTAAAATAAATAAAATTAATATAAATATTAAATAATGAAATATTGGTTATGTTAGATAGTCATTAAGTTAAGTTAAAAGTCATGTCTAATAGACATTCCCAGTCACGAAAGAACACTTGTTTAGGTATATATATGCGGGTCCTCATTGTAACATTCATCACTTATACATTTTTATATAATAAATTATTACTACAATATCTTTGTGTATTTTACGATATTAAGTCAACAAGCTATCAGTTTTATGCTTCACCTCAAAGTTTGTACAAACCCTGGGTTGATAAATAGAGTTTAGGATCCCCTGGGAGTTGCAACACTCTTTGTGCAATACCAAGGCTACTAGCCAATCCCGGATGGCTCGAATCTTCTCCTCATGCACCCTCACACCATCCTCTCCAATGATGTGCCCCAAATAGAGCATCTTTGTCAACCCAAACTCACACTTGGACAACTTAGCATAGAACTACTGTTCGTCCAAGATCTTGAGCGCCTCCTCCAAATGTCGTAGGTGTTGATTTTGGGTAGCATCGGATGTGCTCTAGCTCCGAAAATATGTGGAGGGGCTAGAATACATAAGATCTCCAAGACCTAGAAATCATTTGGAGAAATTCCACCCAGATTGTGAGTTATTAAAATAATTAATATTTTGAATGGGGTTCATAAGTCTCAACTTAGGAAAATAAAATTATTAAGGGTATTAATAAAAATATGGGTGAGAAGCTTCTATGTGACGAGGATCAAGTCTGGTTTAATCTTAGCTGTTGACTAGGGACTTAGTCTCGGCCGTTGATTCATCAACAGGAAAAGTATCAGAGGAGGCTTGAGGGTCAGTTGGAGATACACCATATTGATCAGTCAGTTCGATTTTTCTGGGGTGTGGTTTGCTGAGAAAATCGAACAGGTGATCTGAGTTGCAGCAGAGGGGCAGGGATAGTTGGGGTTGGAAGATATTCTCAGGGACCTCGAATATTCAGTAGAGAGAGACAAAGATACACCAGAGGAGGTAGCGCAAACCAAGGGAGGTTGATGCTGGGCCAGGAGGGCCCACACATTTCTTGACACAGTGCCAGCGGAGGGGAAGATTTGCCTATTGATTTGGGGTAGCATCGGATGTGGCTCTTGTTGGGCATGGAATCCCTAACCAACCAAACTACAACAGAGCCTTGTTGGGCATGGAATCCCCCCCAAGGCATGTTTTGGGGTTCAAAGCCCAAGTTTTGACCGAATGGTGTTGTAAAGCTCCGCGAATTGCGGGCGCGGAAGTATGTTAGAGTCACAGGGTTGTCCGCCCTAGTTTTGTAATGTAATGTCGGCCTACCCATGGTCCGCGGACCATGGGATTGTATAAATAGAGCGAGTCTCTAAGTGTAAGAGATAGCGAAGTAGAGAGAAGATATAGAGTCGAAGTTACTAAGTGTGTCTTTGGGTCGTAGAGTAGGAGAAGGCTTTGCAGCTGAGTGCGCAGAGGCCTAGTAGTCCGCAACTGAGTGCGCAGGGCGGAGTCGAGTCTGTAACCGAAGAAGGGATTAATAAAGAGAAGTTGATATCATATTGTGTATTTGTTCTTGATTAATGCATGTTTTATATAAATTGCAAATATACTGTTTATTTACTGCGCGCACCTGTATGAATGATTTACGTTGTTAAGTATAACTTAAAGTAGCAAGTAGGCTAAGTTAATCAACTAACAGTGGAATATCAGTGAATTCTTGGGTAATAACGCAGAAGTGCAGCGTTCAGCCCTTGAGTAGGGATGCGTGAAGGCCGCATCTTAGGCTATGAGGTACGAGAAAGTGCGTGTAGCGATGTGCGCGTAGGGTCAAACCACAGACCTCTTGAATCCATCAGACATCTCCAGGTTGCGGAAACCTAGTTCTAGCACCCTCCCATACTACTTCGGGTGAGACCTTGGTCCGTGCTCCGCGGACTGTTGCCGAAAGGGCCAGTAGTACCGGGATTTCTTTGGCTAAATCAACTCTGAACCTTGGTCAGACCCCAATAAGCCAACAACCTAGCCTTGAAAATTGGCAGAGAGGCTAAAGCACATGAGATCTCCAAGACCTAGAAATGGTTTGGGTAGATTCTACCTGGTTAAGGAGATATTAAAATAATTAATATTTTTAATCAAGTTCCGAAGTCCAAACTTGGGAAAAATAAAATATTAATGGGTATTAATATAAAACTGGGTTAGAAGGTTCTAAATGACATGGATCAAACCAAATTTAATCTTAGCCGTTGATTAGAGATGTAATCTCGGTCATTGAAGACTCAAGAGAAAAAGTATAAGAGGAGGCTTGAGGGTCAGTTGGAGACACACCAGAGGGATCAGTCATTCGATTTTCTAGAGCGGGGTTTGCTAAGAGAAATCAAATCAATGGTCAGTTTGTAGCGAGGGGCAGTGAGTACAAGGCAGAGATAGTGTCGAAAGACCAGCGCCGAGGCAGAGAGGCAGACGCAGAAGCCAGAGTGAGCCACGCTGAGGCCAGCAGTGACTGCGCAGAGGCCAGAAGGGTCTGCATCATCCACGCAGAGGTTGTAGAAGTGACACAGAGGGTCAGAGAGGCTGCGCAAAGCCTTAGAGGGCTGACGTAAAGGGTTTTAGGTTGACATAGAGGCCAAGAGGGCTGTTGCAGAGTTTCAAATTGTGCTGGAGAGGATTTCGTGGGGCAGACTTTTAGAATATCTGCTTTCGAAGAGAGGTATTACTGCAAGATTTTGTTATCTTTGTCGGGTGAGCCAGTTTGGCACCCAGTGTACTTAGAAAAGCTGCTTAATAATAAAAAACCTCAAAACTGTTGTACCGGTTTTCCCAGGTTGGGTTTTTTCCGGGGACAATTATCCAAAATAATGGTATCCGTTGTGTGTTTGTCTATTTCTTTCAGTTGTTGATTTGTAGATGGTTGAGACTATATTGTGTTTATTTTAGTGTTTATATGGTTAAATAACTTGTTAGTAATTAAACAAGTAGGTGAAATAAACCAAAGAATACAGATAAAATTTCTAACATGTAATACTTAGAAATTTCAACATGGTATCAGAGCGTTGTAAATCACAGGAGAGTTGAAGGCACCAGTTGAATTAGAGAATTTGCAGCAGAAACAACTGTCCTGAGTGACAGAAGCTCTTCCTAGGCAGAAAGCAACAGAGAAGGGTTGATGCAGAGGGCCTGCATCATTAGTTCGAGCTAGAGAGAGGCCAACATAGTGGTTGAGGAAGGTGGAAGAGGCTCATGAAGAGCCACACAGAGACTAGGAGGGTTGACGCAGTTGGCTTGTGGAGCAATTTAGCTAGTGTCAGGATTGCACAGAGCCTAGAAGCTTAGTTCTTCAGTTGCTAGGCATAGGAAGCTGTGGGCAAATTAGAGAGAGTGAAGTTGGTGGGGTGCTGTTGCTGCCGAGACATAACAGTACCTAATGAGACAAAACCAAGGTAGAAGGGAGTCCCTACCTAGGCGGATTTGTAGCCAAGAAATCTAGATCAATGTTGCAGGAGCATAGGAGATTAGAGAGGTGCGATTCGTTGGTTGGCAAGAGGATTTCCAGGAGGGAAATCGAGACTCAGAGGGAGTCTAGCAGAGAACTTCCAAGCGGGAAGTAGAGACTCAAAGGGGGTTGAAGAGAGAACTTCCAGGAGGAAAGTAGAGACTCAGAGGAGTCGAAAAGAAGAGCAGAGAGATGGCGATGAATGGACTAAGGGATCAGGACAGGCTGGACAGGGCATCCAACTTTGTCATCTTGAAGGCCAGGATCCTATCCATTCTAGATAGACATCGCATCAAGGCCTTTGCCTTGAGAAACATGGCTATCCCAGTTGACTCGACTGACAATGAAAGGTATGAGGATGCAATGGCCAAGGTGAAATGGATAATTCTTGATGGGGTCAAGGATCATGTGGTCTAGCATATTGTCGAGAAGGAGATGGAAAAGGAAATGTAGGATACCTTGAAGACATTGTATCAAGGCACTTCCGTGCAGAGGAAGATGCTACTGGAGAATCAGTTATAGTCGTACTAGATGCAGAAGGGGGAGCAGGTAGATCACTTCCTCAGTAGGTTGCAGGAGATCCGGGACCAATTGACTTCCATAGGGGCCACACTGGATCAGGAGTTGATGGTGAGGACCGCCCTAAATGCAGTGTCTGAGGAGTGGGGTCATTCATCTAGAGTATTCTGGGCAGAGCAAATCTTCCAGATTGGGAAGAATTGTTGGCAACTCTTCGCCAAGAAGAGATTAGACGGCTGACTAAGACAAGAAGTAGCAACAAAGGATCCCGGGTCAAGAAAGAGGAGGAAGAGGATGCAGCTCTGGCATCTGCAGGGGAGAAGGGGAAGAGGAAGAAAAAGGACCTCTCCAAGATAAAGTGCTTCAATTGTGGGGAACTGGGGCATTATGCAAACTAGTGTTCGAGGAAGAAGAATAAGGGAGAGGCATCTGACTCCAAAGCAGTGCCAACGAAGGCAGAAAATAAGGTAGATGATGATGACAATTGTGCCATGAGTGCTCATGTACCTCTAGAGAAGGGGTGGGGTGACATTGAGCTATAGTGAGGAGGACTACAGGAGATGAAAGATAGGATCCTTGAGGTACCCAAACTCTTGGATCATACCTAGCTACAGGAGCCCCGACGAGACAGTAGCAGGATGGCGGATGTTGGTAGAAGCGGATGCAGATGAAGCGACAGAGAGTGCTAGAGTGCAGTGGTCTCACGCAGCGCAGAGAGGGTTGTAGCAATGCGAGAGGCACAGAGGAGGTTGCAGCAGTGCAGGATGGCACAGAGCAGTTTGCAGCGGTGCGAGAGGCACAAATTTGTTGCAGTAGCACAGAGGCAGCAGAGGGAGCATAGGATAGTAGCAAAGAGAACTTCAGCATCAAGAGGGTTTCTAGCCTAACAAGGATGTTAGTAGTTGGGTGGATCAGTTACTTACTTCTCAGTAATTGAGTTGCAGTGCAGTAGCAGTAGCGCGATGCAGCATGATGAGAGAGAACGACAGTGCACATGCAATTTTGGGAGAAAGGACCAACAACAACACGGATGCAGAGGGAGCTGCCGTACGGATGTAGTAGTGGCAGTGGCAGAGCCATGGGTAGTAGTACAAGATGCAGCAGTGCAGAGGATGTTGGGGAGGAAGGCCTAGCATCAGCACAGGTACTGATGCCATATAATCAAGGTGATGCTCATTAGTGGAGTATTACTAGAGCACATTCCTCACTAAGAGGGATTGTTGATTTGTGGTAGCATCGGATGTGCTCTAGCCACGAAAATTGGTGGAGAGGCTAAAGCACATGAGATCTCCAAGACCTAAAAATGGTTTGGGCAAATTTTACCCGGTTAAGGACATTTTAAAATAATTAATATTTTTAATGGAGTTCCTAAGTCTAAACTTAGGAAAAATAAAATATTAATGGGTATTAATATAAAACTGTGTTAGAAGTTTCTAAATGACATGGATCAAGCCAAATCTAATCCTAGCCATTGATTAGAGATGTAATCTCGATCGTTGAAGACTCAAGAGAAAAAGTATAATAGGAGGCTTGAGGGTTAGTTGGAGACACACCAAAGTGATCAGTCATTCGATTTTCTAGAGCAAGGTTTGCTAAGAGAAATTGAATCAGTGATTAGTTTGCAGTGAGTACGAGGTAGTGAGGCAGAAATAGTGTGGAAGATCGGCGCAAAGGCAGAGAGGGAGACACGGAAGCCAGAGTGAGCCACACAGAGGCCAACAGTGACTGCTCAGAGCCCAGAAGGACCTGTGTCATCCACATAGAGGCTGCAAAAGTGACACAGAGAGTCAGAGAGGTTGTGCAGAGCCTCAGAGGGTAGATGCAAAGGGTTTCAGGGTGATGCAGAGGCCAGGAGGGCTGATGCAGAGCTTCAGATTGTGCTGGAGAGGGTTTCGTTGGGCAGACTTTCAGAATATCTGCGTCTGAAGAGAGGTATTACTGCTAGATTTTTTATCTCTGTCGGGTGAGCCAGTTTGGCACCCAATGTACTCAAAAAAGCTGCTTAATAATAAAAACCCTTAGATCTGTTGCACTGATTTTCCCAAGTTCGGTTTTTCCGGGGACAATTGTCCAAAAATAACGATGTCCCTTGTGTGTTTTCTATGTCTTTCAGCTGTTGATCTGTAGATGGTTGAGACTGTATTGTGTTTATTTCAGTGTTTATATGGTTAAATAACTTGTTAATAATTAAACAAGTAGGTGAAATAAACCAGAGAATGTAGATAAAATTTCTAACGGGTAATACTTAGAAATTTCAACACTGCCCTCTTGCAGAAGTTCGAATTCAGTCGAGGAACAGCGGGATCAGCTGAGAAGGCTGACGTCAGAGCTCCGGGAGGAAAAGGAGGCAGCACAGAGCTGATGCAGTGTCTTGGAGTGCTCTACACAAGCCCACGTAGCTACTGCGAAGGGGCAACATAGTTGTAGCCGGGAATAGTCAGTCTAGTTGCCGGATTGGAGGGATTTTGCCAAGTGAAGTGAGGTAATCTCACTTAGGTTTCTGCTAGTATATTTTATCTCTATCACTGGATAGCCGAGAGGGCATCCAAATTTGTATTCAAAACTACTGCTTAATAATAGAAAACCCTCAGAGATGCTGCACTGGTTTTCCCGCATTGGGTTTTTCTGAGGACGTGTTGTCAAAAAATAACGGTGTCCCTTGTGTGTTTGTCTCATATTTGTTTTAGTTTATGATCTGTATGTTAGTGTAGTCTAGAGTAGTGGTAGCCTCATGGGCAGCAGTACAATAGTAGTAGCGGCATAGTGTTGGTGGCAGCAACAGTGCAGAAAGGAGGTCCTTCAAAAACAGAGCAGCATGCAGGTGGACATTATTGCTAGAGCACTTTCCTCGCTAAGAGGGAGTGTTAGTTTTCAGTAGCATCGGAAATGATCTAGCCTTGAAAATTGATGGAGAGGCTAAGCCACATGAGTTCTATAGAACCCAAAAACCGTTTAGTGAAATTCCACCCGGATTATATTTTATTAAAATAATTAATATTTTTAATGAGGTTCCCAAGTCTAAACTTAGGGAAATTAAAATATTAATGGGTATTAATCAAAATATGGGTGAGAATGATCTAGAAGGTGGATCAAGTCATGTTTTAATCTTAGCTATTGATTTGAGACTTAATCTCGACCGTTGCAGACTCAATAGGAAAAGTATAAAATGGAGGCTTGGATTTCATTTGGAAAAACACACAAAGAGATTGAGGAAATCGATTTTCTGAGGTGAGAAGTTCTCAGGAGGAAAATCGATTGGAGAGATCTTGCAGTTGAGGGGTAGGGATAGTAGCTTCCGGACTCCGGAGAGAGAGATTCTCAGCCGGAGATACATCAGCACAGAGAGGAAGTAAGTGATCCAAAGGCCTTGACGCAGGGGTTGATGCCGGGCTAGAAGGGCCATGCAGAAGTGACGAAGAGGCAGAGAGAGGAAGTCGAAAATCAGAGCAAGAGTCATTTTTAGCAGCCGAAAGCCGGGGTGTGAGACCGGAAGGTTGAGAGCAAAGACTCTGGGCTTCTGATCGAATTCTGAGCTGGTTAATGCAGTGCTTGCAAGGGTTGACAATGGGACAACGTAGAGGCAACACAAAGCTAATGTAGTGCTTGCTAGGGGCATCTCAACCGGTAATTGAAACAGCCAGACTTTCCTCAATGATTGTGTGAGCTAACTCACAAAGCATCTGCCGATATTTCTCTTTGTAACGAAATAATTGTATTCAATGATGTATTCAGATTTTGTTATTGCATAATAATAGAACCCTCAGAATTGCTGCATCGGTTTTCCCGCAAAGGATTTTTCCGAGGACTATTGTGTCCAAAAATAAGTGTGTCCTATGTATCTTGTTCTTTCTTTGTTTTCTGTTTCATGAGATCAAATATTTAATTAGTTTAGGCTACATAAGTAATTTGCTTCAGTATTCAGAAGAATAACTTGATGAATGTAATTTAAAAAAAATCAAGTAAGTGAAGTAGATTCAGATTTTCTGCAGTAAGGGTTCCTTCGAGTATAGGAATTTTCATAGTAACAGGCCTGGTGGAGTCAGGGAAACTCAAAAGTAAGGGTTTAAGTTTTTGGCTCAAGTTTTATTTTTGGTTCGTCGGCATAGGGTTTTGCTTGTATTTGTGTAGGTGATCAAGATATTCTTTGGCTTTTCTAAGGCTTGACCCTGCGGCCCTGTGAAAACAAAGATAACATGTGGCATCTTTGATCTTGGTTCTGAGCTATGTGACCCATTTTAAAGATTTGTAGAACCAAGGCATCGTGAAGTGTGACACAATGGGTGGAATCATGATGTGGCATTATTGTGGAGTTGAATGTTGCACAAAATTTTTATATTTTTCTACATCGAAAGATCTGTGTCTTGTGTAACCCTGTAGCCTGTTGTGATCCCTACATGTAAGAAAATCCACGTAGCATAGAGCTGGTAATCTTTAATTAAGATTTTCTGTGGAGCTGTGAGAGAAACCTGTCTAGTATGGAGCCGTATGCATATGAGAAGCATGCTTCCTATGTTGAGTGGTGCAACTAAGTGAAGAAGAGGAGTTGCACGCTTAGTGGGAATTCATTGAAGATGCACAAATTTGACCATGGTAAGGTTGTGAAGCCCTCCGCATTAGTAATAAAATCAGAAAAGAAAAAGTCATTCTTGAAGTAGTTGTTGTGATGGATCTATTCGTAGAAACCGGTGTGAACAACCTACATTTGATTTGTGTGAAGTTCATGGAACTATGACAACTATGTTTTCGCAACTTGGAGTATGAAGGTAATCCTAACATGTTGAGAAATCTAGGGCATTAGCATTAGGTGATTTCTCTTTTATTAGTGACTGCTTGTGAATGCTTTTTACTTCTTTAGATTAAGATCTTCTTCTTATTAGATTATTAGTGTTCTTCATCAAACGGTAACCAATGCATGAACATAAATAGACAAGGGACACAGCATGTAGGCTATGAGCCAGGGCCAAAACCTCTCATTCTTTGAGAGGAAAACCCACACAAATTTTGCTTCTAGAGATTCCAAATGACGAATACCAAGACCCAAGACCCTTGACCTATTAGCCGCTCCAAGACCAAGAGACAAGCTCTCAAGACAATTGACCTTCTTCTCAACTCTTCTTCCATCTCTACCTTCTTCGATCCATAGCACACAAACTGAGGTCATCTCTATCATAGCAACAAACTATCATGTCACTGTTTCCATACATACGAACTTCAGAGATACATCTAACTTTCTCTTATTCTGTGGTCCAAATTCTGGGAGAGTTCCGAACTTCATATTTTATAGTGATCATCCTTGAGACATATCCTTGCAGCCTTCATTATCCGAATTCATTTCAGTACTAGAGATCTAAACTTCTGTTTAGCCTATTCGAGAACTTCAGATAAATATGTTCTTGTTGTCCCTAGACAGATCCTCGCTTTCCCTTAGATGTCTCTTCAACCTTTGTTCGAACTTACTTCCACACTGTGGTGTATATGAACTTCCTACTGTCTCCAAGAATATCAAGAAATCTGAACTTGCTTTCTGTGAAGTCTCAGATATATACAGTAAATATATATATATATATATATATATATATATATATATCTGAATTTCACTCTACTATTACCCATCCAAAAACCACAAAGATATATTGGGTTTTGTTTCTAAGTCTCCCCGCTGTCCTTACTCATCCAAATTCTGAACTGACTTGACATCCAAACTTCTTCACTGTAATTGACCACCGAAACTACAGAGGAAATCAAACTTTTGTGTCTTGCTAATGCGGAGTCCCCGCCCACCTATTTATAGTGGTTTGTCCATCATATTAAGCCGACCTATACTTATGAATAGGTGTGTCTCCATAAAGGGAAGCCAACATGAAGAGAGAGTTGTGTGCTTGTTGTTGGAGGGCTATATAGAATTATATACAATTAACACATGCTCAAGAAAAGCTCTTTATACATGACATTGACTCTTTGACTCAAATGATAAATCCTAAGGCTCTCAATGGGAGCCAACTAGATAAAAACTCTTGCTCATGAAACCCATGAAACAAGACATAAAAAAATAGTTTTATTATTTGCTTTTCACCATTTCAAAGATCATAATTAAATGTCATTATGAAGACCAAACCTAGTTACATTTTTACAACACTCCCTCTTAACTAGGGAGGTATTCCTAATGGTACTTGGTCATTCTCAATCTTAAGAATTTCTCATAAGAAGAATTCGGATTAGTAACTCATTTTTATAGCATCATATCAACTAACATTGTTACATAGCAAGGCCTTGACTAACAACTCCGTATCTCCACAAGATCTAAGCTCAATGTTAGCAAGACCAATGATTTATAGACACCCTCATCATTGTCTCTCTTGGAACATCCTTGCCAGGGTACTTAGGGTGTGTTCCATGAGGACTATTCTTATCTTGGACTCCCCATCCCTCAAAGAATATCGGTCCTCCACGACTACTCTTTCTGTTGGATGCCCTATCTCATCCTCAAAGAGCATCAAATGCCAAATGATTACCCAATCCTCTATTCTATCTTTCTAGGTGAAGACCAAAATGACATGTCTATCTCTCCCTCTCAAATAGGGAGGTCATATTCCAATAAAGGAATGTACTCATTCCTACCGAAAAGAAATGTACCTAAGCTCCCTCTTAGCTTAGGAATTTCCAAGTTTCTTCCAAGTAAGAAACTTCTTTCTGGGCTCCCTCTTAACTATGGACCTACAAAAGCTCCTCATGTGGAACAACAAGCTACCTGAAGAACTCCTCTCTTCTTCGATGTCATCAATATTTTTTGGAAAGGAGTCTTCATCTTTCAGGGACTTCTTCATAGGGCGCAAACCATCCATCATTTTCATCCATGAGTTAGTCATGTCCTCCCCTCATCAAAAATTGTTCCATCGAATTGTCCATTTGGCCTTTGCTTTATGTCATTCTGCCTTCATGCCGTATTTACTGGAAGGATCTTATATCCTTCAATAAGGTCCTCTTGGAATTCATCCACAGATCTTCCCTTCGGCAGTCCTACATAAGCCCATCCAAATATTAGTTCAAAAATAAATGAATACTTAAATCAAACATTACCTTTGTGATGGTCGTTCATCATGACGTCTTCCTGTAGGTATCAACATCCTGCCTGCAGATTGACACATTTCCCAAAGATATCCATTGTCAAGAGTCCCCATATTTTTCTGACTCTTATCAAAGTCTTCATATCTTTCTGGGAGATATTCTAGTCAACTCTTCTTGGACTTCGGATGTTGAATGCATTCTATCATTGTTGCATATTTTCACGATCTCTTCCTTTCTGTTCACACACTTTATTCCCAAGAGCTTCCAATCAGAGTTCCTTAATTGTAGTCAGCTTCCTCATGATTCATATGATAACATATTATGTTGATTTCATCTAGTGCGACTCATTTCTTCTGACATTCTTTCATAGGAGGAGGTTCCTTTCCTTTGATCATGCTTCTCAAAATAGAAGTAGTGATTCATGCTGCCTACAACCATACGACATGACATTATAATATTAAATACAAACATACATACCTCATTTACCTTTATTTCATCTAGGCTTCTTTCAACAACTTCCTTGATTGAGAAGATCTTCAACCCATTGATCTACTTCATCTCTCATGTCATCATACCATCATCCCATGAACTCCACAAGTTGGAGTTCCTGATGAAACACTTGCTTCCTCTCTAGATTGGTGAATCCTCCAATGAGGATTCCATCTCGCATATCCTTATTCAGTAGATGTTTCCCTTTTAAACTGATGTATGATGAGACTCGTCCTGGATGACTTCTTCCTTTGATCTTTCAATGAGGTCACCAAGAGCTATATCCTTTAAAGTTGACTATCGGACATCCTTCATGTTTCCTATGGTGATGTCACGAGCTGTTGTTTCTAATGCTTCCATGATGCCACAATGCATCATATTATTTATTATAGCCATATCCTATAACATAAGATTTAGAAGCTATGTCAACACCCTTTGTGAGGGAGACTATCTAAGACATAGTAGAGATCTCTTACTCTCTCTTTTCTTGGACTTCTTCTTTTCAACTTCCTCCACTTCTTCGGTGATATGGGCTTCTTCTCTTCTTTTGATATTGTCCCTTTAAGACAATCTTTTCTGTAATATCCATAGACTTTACATCCATAGCATTGAATCTTAGCTATGCTCTTCTTTCTTTTGAGGAACAAATTTTTCAAACTTCCTTTTCCTTCCTGCAAATGTTTGAGTTTTTTTAACCTTCAACACTTTGCCCTCAGCTTGTCTTCTTCTATCTTGCATAGAAATCATAAGTTGAATGAGGTAATTTTCTTGTCCCTAGGAAATTTGTTACCTTGTTCATTAGTTGGTGTATGTGATTATCTTATTATTATCTCTCCTAGATATCATAGTTGAGACCTTATGAAGATATCCCTTCATTCTTTGATACCTCTAATTTTGTGTAGATTAGATCCAAGTCATGTGACCTTCTTTATCGCATCTTCAGAGAATATTCTTACAAGCTTATCATAAACATCTCTTTGATGTCTCCAATATTGCTATATGAGTAGACCTTTCATAAGAATCCCTTTCCATGAATTCAGAGGAGACCTTTTGATGTGTTCAATGATGTCACCTTCTTTGAGGACTATGTTTATCCTGATTTTTCATGCAAGGAATTTCGATGACCCAACCATTTTATAGACCTCCTTGCAAATACAAAGTCATTTTACCAAATTTAATTAAAGAATGAAAGATACTTACTTGACAAGTGAAGATGAAATCTTCTACTTGATCACTTTGATGATGGTCGAAGAAGATGTATTTGCTGCTTCCTTGGATGATCTTCTTCCTGTTGAAGAATCTAGGGCAATTCTATGTAATGTGATTCTTCTTGACTTGATAACAATTTGTTGGGGTTTTTTACTTTTTCCTATTAGCTTAATCTTCTTCTTCTTCTTCTTCTTCTTATTAATGCATGTGTGTGTACTTCATCAAACTGCTACCAAAAACATAAGAACAAGAACACAAGATGTTGGCTCTTTGCCAGGGCCAAAACCTCTCTTCTCTCGAGAGGAAAACCATTTATTAAGTTTCTCTTATTGAAGCTTCTTATTGCTCAATGCCAAACTCTAGACCCTTGACAAGAATATCCTCCAAGCACAAGTCAATTCCTTCCTTCTTCCTGCACTTTGTTTCCCGACACTTTGTCCTCCTTCTTCCGGCACTTCGTTCCCCGACACTTCGTCCTCCTACTTCTTTCAGCAACTGGTGACCGACCTTCTTATGCTTAGTTCTAGATGAGATATTTCTCCTTGATCCTTAGTGAACTCTTTCACATAAGATGATGCCTTCCTTCTCTTAACCAACCGATCTTATTCTTGACGTGAGGTTGCAGACTTGATGTGACAGCACTGCAGCCCTAATTTTTCACACGTGTGGGAGGTTTTCCTTAGGTTTTGATCCTTTTCTTCTTTGCTTGAGAGAGTCTCTTCTTTGCTATAGTGGGAGGCCTTATAGACCTTAGTTTCTAGCCCAAACAATGAGAGATATGGGACTGATATGCTGCTGCTGTTATGACCGCAGAGAGGCCTCTTTTCTTTGGACATGTGACTGTGTTTGACCCTTAGAACAGCCCCTTAACCTTCAGTCTTGTCTTCTCCTTCTTCACTACACTAGAGGCTCCTTATACTCGGCTTCTTTCACTCTTTTCTCGGCTTCTATTGCTTGCTGATTTCAGAGGTGAGTTCGTTTTCTTTGGAGGAGTGGAAAACCTCTATATATAGAGGATTGTCCCTCCTTTAGGCCGACTTGAGGCCGACTTGTGGTTGACTTGAGGACAGTAGGCTGACTTGTCTATTTCTTCATCATTTTGCTGCTTGAAGGATGTTGTTGCAAGGAGGAGACTTTGACTTTGCTTGGAGGTATTCCTTTTGACTCTAGTACAATTATATACATGGTGTAACATGCCCTTAAGGTCTTCAATATTTTCTTGACTCCTTGACTCACCTATAGCACTTAACATGTGCTAGACCTATTTCAATGAGCAAGAAACTCATTGACATATATTATAGAATTAATATTTCTTTTCTTGAATAAGTACAAATATCAAAAATACATTTATGAAGACCGAACTTAGTTACATTTCCTTCAACACTCCCTCTTAAGGTATTCATACAATATTACAAGGTGTTTGGCTATGTTTCAATCTTGAAGAATTCACATAAGAGAAACCTGATTGGCAATCCATCTCATCCAGGTGGATGTTGGTGGCCACCCACCTATCCCATTTGGACCTCTACAACTGTCTCTTTCAATTTTTTAGTTTCCTTAATTATAGCACAGTTTACTATTTTTAGCAGTTTTTCGGGTTCTAAACTTCCGGAGCCGTTTTGAGGCCCTAAACGATGTTTTTTGGGAAATCTACGGCCAACAATTTTTCTGCCAAAAAATCATCTTTTCCGTCGTAGTCCTCAGAGAGATCTTTCCAACGGGCTATCATGCGCGTCAAACGGAGATAATACAACCAATTCACGACCCCAAGAAGTTGATGTACCAACTTACCCAAAAACGGGGCCCACAATTTGGCGTTTCATCTTCTAGGGTTAGGTTTTGGGAATGTGAAGGGTTTTCCATTGTTTCTCAACAATAAATAGGCCTTCGAGCCTCATTGTAACACAGTTCAGAGGCATGTAGCCGCCACATCTCTTCTCAGAGATAAGCGACCATCGCCCTAGCTGGTTTATATCCATTTCTGTTTGTAAGCATATTTCAGTATTTTACAGTAATAAAACGAAGTATTATTTCTGCTGCATATCTGTCTTTACGGTTGTCTCTGTGTTTTATTGCGTTCCTGTTTAAATCCGGATCACCATCTGTTATAGCATCGTATCAATCTGCATTGTCATAGTGCAAGGCCTTGACTAACAACTCCATCTCTTCATGAGACCATGAGCTACAATGCTGGCGAGACCAATGATCTATAGACGCCTTCATCGTTGTCTCTTAAGGTACATACCCACCCGGGTGTTCACTGAGTATGACCTTCTAGGACTATTCTCGTTTTGGGTTCCCAGCCCTCAAAGCAGATCGGTCCTCCTGCCTACTCGTCTTGGTTGCCCTACACATCCTCAAAGAATATCGGATGCTAGATGATTACCCAATCCTCCCATTCTTTCTTCTCAAGTGAAGACAAGAATGTGTGTCTATCACTTCCTCTCAATTGAGGAAGTCATGCCCAAGTATCCTCTAATAAGGTACTTGTCCAAGTTCCTTTGTAATTGGGAACTTGTTATAAGTCCCTCTTAGCTAGGGACTTGTTAATTCATCAACAACTTCTTCTTCATGGGTTCCTTAGCTGCTTGATCTTCTTCTTTCCTTTGATGTCATGAATTCTTGGCTCGAACTTCCTTTTGGTAGGGAACCATCCATTGATCACTTTTCCTTCCTGGTTTGTCATGCCATTGCTTCTTTTGTGGAAAGTGGTCTTCTTGTCATATATCAGGATATCTTTTCATCTAGCTACTCCTTTGTCATCTTGTCCATGCTTTAGAATACTCTTCTCATGGATGCTTCGTTGATCTTGCTTGTTTCCATTCTACAGTTGAGTAGCCCTTCATGACTTCATCCTATTATTGCTTCAACATTAAGTTTTGCTAGATGGCTTACTTCATCATGACATCTTTGTAGAGTAGAATCAGTTATCTGCACATTTTGTATCTCCGAGGCCTTCATAGGTGTCAAGGGTCTTTCCTTCCTTTGTCAGAGTTGTCCTGCCTTCTTTCGAGAGATATCTTCAAAGTATCTTGTTAGATAGCGATTCTCAGTGATCATGGTGTTCTTCACATGCTTGATCTCTTTCTTCATTTGCTTCTTTTTGGATAGATTGGTCAACCACCTTATGCTCCTTGTGGGAGCACTTCTTCATTGCTTGCTTCTAGGACTAGTCAACATTTTCTTCTTTACTTGCTTCTTAGTCAACAATCTTATACTCCTTATGTGAGTATTTCCTTTTGTCGACCTTCATTGCATTGTAGTACATGCCTTCGAGCATGTCATTCGTGAAAGAGATTCTTTCATACTTGATCATGTCATAGAACTATTCCCATGACTCAATAATATACATATAATAACATGACTAAAATTTGATGCATGCATACCTCAACTTGATTCTCCTTTGATCATATTAGCTTCATTTGGTTGTCCTTGATGTGGCCCTTCTTGGTTCATCTTAGCTTGCCTGCATATCATCCTTTTCTTGAATCCCATAAATGGGATTCCCAATGAGACATCTGCTTTGGTTTATGAACCTTCTTTTGAAGATTCCATCATAGGATCTTAAAGACCCTTGCTTTGCAAATGTTTCTTTCCTTTTGATGATGGAGGTCTGCTAGGATTCTTAATCATGATCAATTTTCTTTCATTGTGGACGAGGTCCTATTCTAGGTATGCTCCTTCTACATGTATATCTTGGGCTATGTCCATCATGCTCCTATATTCTAGAAGATATTTCTAACCATGCATTTTGTTCTCATTTATAAATTTCTTTCTACATTAGTATCTAGAACTCTATGTACTTCATGCTTCTAGATTCTAGAAGATGTTTCTAGCCATGCAATTTTATTTTATTCTTACATGCTCCTATCCTACTCAAAACTTTGAAAGAAGACTTTAAGTAAAGAGTTTGACTTAGTCATAGTAGAGATCCGAAGGATCTTCCTTTTTTTGCTTCTTTTCCTCTTCTTTCACCTCTTGAGTCATGTGAGCTTCTTCCCTCTTTCTTTTGTTGTTGTTGTCCTTCTTAAGCTTACGACAATTCCATTTGTAGTGTCCATATTCTTGGCATCCATAGCATTGGATTTTCGACATATCTTTGTTGTTTGTTGTTCGTGGACCAAATTTGCTAAATTTTCCCTTTCTTTTGGCCATGGTAGCAAATGCTTGCTCCTTTGATCCCACATCTTCCTTGGCTTTGAGTCTAGCTTTCTTTGTTTTGCATAGAGACCACATTTCACTTAGTGTGGTAGCTTCCTTCTTGGCATATATGCATGTGAAGTTGCCCCAATCCTCAGGTAGAGCATTGAGTACTACAATTGTCATTTCTTTGTCAGACATGACTTCCCCAAGCTCTTGAAGTTGATTTTTCACCTCAAAGATCTTCATGAAGTAGGGAGATATTCCTTCCTTTGTTGTCTTCATCTTGTACAATTCATTTCTTAGAGATATCACTTCTCCAGCAGTGGTTACTGAGAATAGCTCTAGTAGTTTATCATAGATTTCTTTTGATGTTTCAAATTTGGAGACATAAGGAATGAGAGAGTCCTTGATAGATTCTATTAGAATCATTTGAACTCTTGTCTCATCCTTATTGTACTTGGCTAAGGCTTGGGTTTGTTCCTTAGCAGGGATAGTGATATTCCCTTTGACATGTTCTAGAAGTTCATTCTCCTTGAGAAGTAAATCAGTCCTCTTCTGCCATGCAAGAAAGTTATTGATAGCTACCAATTTGTTTCTTTCCTTGCAAAAAAACATTGATGTATATTCAGAAGGGGACATATACTTACTTGATAGATTTTTATATGTAGTGGATTTGCTTTCTCCTTGAAGACTTGGTGGCTTGCCTTCATAGGATCTTGATGTTCTTCAAGTTGCTTTCTCCAAGTGGTCTTGCTTGATGATGAGATTTGCTTGGTAACTTGTAGATGATGTAGGTTCCTCTTTGATCTGCTCTTCTTTGTAGGTGATTTTATGTAAGGCTCTTCTTCTTGCTATGTAGTCTTACTTGATGAATGATAGATGGTAGGTATTCTTGTCCTTGAAGTGATTGAGACTTGGCTTGATGCTTCAACTTTGTAGATGTCCTTCCTTGATGAGTCACCTTATGAGTGTTCTTGAGATGTCCTTTCCTTGATGTGTCATCTTAGCTTTGATACCATGTTGAAGAATCTAGGGCAATTCTATGTAATGTGATTCTTCTTGACTCAATAACAATTTGTGGAGTCCTTTTACTTTTTCCTATTAGCTTAATCTTCTTCTTCTTCTTCTTCTTATTAATGCATGTGTGTGTACTTCATCAAACTGCTACCAAAAACATAAGAACAAGAACACAAGATGTTGGCTCTTTGCTAGAGCCAAAACCTCTCTTCTCTTGAGAGGATAACCCTTTAGTAAGTTTCTTTTATTGAAGCTTTTTATTGATCAATGCCAAACCCTAGACCCTTGACAAGAATATCCTCCAAGCACAAGTCAAATCCTTCCTTCTTCTTGCACTTTTTTTCCCGACACTTTGTCCTCCTTCTTCCAGCACTTCATTCTCCGGCACTTCGTCCTCCTACTTCTTTCAGCAACTAGTGATAGACCTTCTTATGCATAGTTATAGATTGGATATTTCTCCTTGATCCTTAGTGAACTCTTTCACATAAGATGATGCCTTCCTTCTCTTAACCAATCCAGCTTCTTCTTGATGTGAGGTTGCAGACTTGATGTGACAGCACCGAAGCCCTAGTTTTTCGCACGTGTGGGAAGTTTTCCTTAGGTTTTGACCCTTTTCGTCTTCGCTTGAGAGAGTCTCTTCTTCGCTATAGTGGGAGGCCTTATAGGCCTTAGTTTCTAGCCCAAACAATGACAGAGATGGGACTGATATGCTGCTGCTGTTATGACCGCTGAGAGGCCTCTTTTCTTCACACATGTCACTGTGTTTGACCCTTAGAACAGCCCCTTAACCTTCGGTCTCGTCTTCTCCTTTTTCGTTGCACTAGAGGCTCCTTATACTGGGCTTCTTTCACTCTTTTCTCGACTTCTCTTGCTCGCTGATTTCAGAGGTGAGTTCGTTGTCTTTGGAGGAGTGGACAGCCTCTATATATAGAGGATTGTCCCTCCTTTAGGCCAACTTGAGGCCGACTTGAGGACAGTAGGCCGACTTGTCTATTACTTCATCATTTTACTGCTTGAAGGATGTTGTTGCAAGGAGGAGACTTTGACTTTGCTTGGAGGTATCCCTTTTGACTCTAATACAATTATATACATGGTGTAACATGCCCTTAAGGTCTTCAATATTTTCTTTTGACTCCTTGACTCACCTATAGCACTTAACATGTGCTAGACATATTTCAATGAGCAAGAAACTCATTGACATATACTATAAAATAATATTTCTTTTCTTGAATAAGTACAAATATTAAAATTACATTTATGAAGACCGAACCTAGTTACATTTCCTTCAACACTTCAAGGACAAGGAGAGGATCCTTGCTTCAATAAGAGGGAACTTGCCTTATATCTTTGGAGATGATGATAATGCCTTCTTGCCTTCAAGATACTTAAACTTCTCTCGTAGTGTAGATCATAAATGCTTCTAGGATTTCGACTCTCTCCAAGATGATGTGATCGTCAACTTTAAAGTACTTCAAGCTACCTTGCATCGTAGATAACTTGATGAGGGTCTTTGAGGTCTTTTGATGATGACTATAGGATCAAAGTTCTCTTTGTTGTAGACTACTTCGATTTAGGGTTTGATTTTTCAATGTAGATCTTGATCTTTTGCTTTGATAACCTTCAACTTGCTTTGATGCCTTACTTGAAACTCGATTCTTGAATGTCTCTTTGATTAGATTCCCTTCCTTTGACTTCAACACCTTAGCTCTGATTCCATGGTGAGAAATCTAGGGAGTTAACATTAGGTGATTTCTCTTTTATTAGTGACTGCTTGTGAATGCTTTTTACTTCTTTATATTAAGATCTTCTTCTTATTAGATTATTAGTGTTCTTCTTCATCAAACAGTAACCAATGCATGAACATAAATAGACAAGAGACACAACATGTAGGCTATGAGCCAGGGCCAAAACCTCTCACTCTTTGAGAGGAAAACCTGCACAAATTCTTCTTCTACAGATTCCAATTGACGAATACCAAGACCAAGACCCTTGACCTATTAGCCACTCCAAGACCAAGACACAAGCTCTCAAGACAATCAACCTTCTTCTCAACTCTTTTTCCATCATGACCTTCTTCGATCCATAGCACACAAATTAAGATCATCTTTGTCATAGCAACGAACTGTCATGACACTCTCTCCATACATATGAGCTTCAAAGGTACATCTAACTGTCTCTTATTATGTGGTCCGAATTTTGGGAGAGATCCGAACTTCATCTTTTACTGTGATCACCCTTGAGACATATCTTTGCAACCTTTATTATCTGAATTCATTTCAGTACTGGAGATCTAAACTTTAGTTTAGCCTATCCAAGAACTTCAGATAAATATGTTCTTGTTGTCCCTAGATAGATCCTCGCTTTCCCTTAGATGTCCCTTCAACCTCTGTTCGAATTTACTTCCATACTGTGGTGTATACAAACTTATTACTGTCTCCGAGAATCTCAGAAATCCGAACTTTCTTTTTGTGAAGTCTCAGAGATATATATCCGAATTTCACTCTACTGTTACCTATCCGAAAACCACAGAGATATACTAAGTTCTGTTCCTAAGTCTCCTCGCTGTCCTTACTCATCCATATTCGGAACTGTGACTTGACATCCGAACTTCTTCACTGTAATTGACCACCGAAACTACAGGGGAAATTGAACTTTTGTGTCTTGTTAATGCAGAGACCTTGCCACCTATTTATAGTGGTTTATCCGTCATATTAAGCCGACCTATACTTATGAATAGGCGTGTCTGCATAAAGGGAATCCGCCATGCAGAGAGAGTTGTGTTGTTGTCGTTGGAGGGATATATAGACTTATATACAATTGACATATGCTCAAGAAGAGCTCTTCATACATGACATTGACTCTTTGACTCAAATGATAAATCCTAAGGCTCTCAATGGGAGCGAACTAGATAAAAACTCTTGCTCATGAAACCCATGAAGCAAGACATAACAAAAATAATTTTATTCTTTTCTTTTCATCATTTACAAAGATCATAATCACATGTCATTATGAAGACCAAACCTAGTTACATTTTTACAACATAACACACATGAATTTGGTATTGTTTCGACTTGAAATAAGAGAAACAAACACAAGTAGTACTGTGTACATATTCTGGAATTATGTTGATACATAATTATTGTATCACTAGGCATTGATATCTACTGGAGTAATAATTTTGCAGTACCATAGGTTCACTGTAACAACTATTGACGACTAAGGTTTTCATTGTTTGAGCACAGTAGACACATTACTCATCAATCTTATTGCTCAGTAGCATTAATGCATCTGTACATTCTACAGTGACATGATCAACTCATATATATATACTCAATTTAAACTTCCTACATCAGTTGAGCCAACTTGTGGAGATTTTCTAACTTATAGTAGCTACAAGCATCAAGCGGTGAAAGCATTTGATATTTGTAACCGAGTTAACCCTGTTTCAGTTTTGAGAAGAAATATTTGATGAAAATGAGAAATTGGGGGTAAGCCCAAAATCCCATTTCCTTATAATATTTTGCAGCCGCCGGCAATCTTCCAATTTCTATGAACAAATTAACAGCTAAATTTAACATCATAGGACCGTCAAAGCGCACTTTGATTGAGCTGCTCAGCGGATGATAGAGCGCCCTCTAGAAAACTGGATCACTATCTTTTAACCGGGAATGTTAGCCATGCTTTCTACATTCATACTCGCCTGCATTAAAATTCAAATACGGGCTCCCGTGGAAAAGGGCTCCTTCAGCGCGAATCACCAGAGCTCAAATCAATCGGAAAGCCACCCGGAGTAAAGCCTCTCTGAAGATAAGTGAGTAAAATCTTTGCAGGCTCGGAGTCGTTCCCCATGGCCGACCTGTATAGCAAACGTGCGGTATTGCAGTCGTAGATTTTGAAAGGGGACAAATGATCTCAACTAAAATCAGAACTCAGCAATATGAAACTACTAACACCACGAATGAGAAAGGAAAAATGTTTGTAGTGCCACGAGACCGAGATCACCATCAATTCGTTGGAAAATCTTCGTGGATTTTTTATTACAGACCATATACACAAACATAATTATAATCGATCAACATATATAATAGTTCAACAAGTTCACAATACAGATTTAACTCATAGATTTAACTACAAATCCATAGCTTAACACGCAGGGTATACAACAACACTAAACCTAGGTCTATATATTACACAAAACGGTTACAAAATTAAGGCATTTCAGCCTTAAACCGAGCTCACGCTCGACTACATCTTGCCACACACAAAATTCCTCACACAAGAGATATATTTTGCCCCTATGGTATTACAATTATATAAGAATTTTAGGAAGGATCAATCCTATCCTCTCCTTATTTTCTCCACAAAAGCTTCATGCATGCACGCTTTAAATCTGCTTTATCCTTTTTAAATCTATTTTTCTGCCTTAAATCACGCTTTTCTTTTGTTCTGATCCTCTCATCGAGTTTGTTTGCTTTGTTGCCGGTTGCTCCCGCATCAGACTCCCGAGGCACAAAAATTTATGACCTCCTGGTCATATGCTTCTCCTGGTCTTTAGCAATTTTATCCACTTCATTCCTTCACTGCAACCAACCTCTACAGTAATAGCCTCCTCTGTTACACTATACCTCACCAAGCCCTCCACACTCGGTCTTTTGGCATCATTTAGGTTACTGCAAATCTTCTCACCTTCAGCTACCGCTACCTACACAAATATAAAGACCATACCTATTCATACTTCATTAAGAACTGTACCTCGTTCCTCGTTCCGCAGAATCTTTTACTGCTCTGATACCACCTGATGAAAATGAGAAATTGGGGGTAAGCCCAAAATCCCATTTCCTTATAATTTTTGCATCCGCCGGCAATCTTCCAATTTCTATGAACAAATTAACAGCTAAATTTAACATCATAGGACCGTCAAAGCGCACTTTGATTGAGCTACTCAGCGGATGATAGAGCGCCCTCCAGAAAACTGGATCACTATCTTTTAACCGGGAATGTTAGCCATGCTTTCTACATTCATACTCGCCTGCATTAAAATTCAAATACGGCCTCCCGTGGAAAAGGGCTCCTTCAGCTCGAATCACCAGAACTCAAATCAATCGGAAAGCCACTCGGAGTAAAGCCTCTCTGAAGATAAGTGAGTAAAATCTTTGCAGGCTCGGAGTCGTTCCCCATGGCCGACCTGTATAGCAAACGTGCGGTATTGCAGTCGTAGATTTTGAAAGGGGAAAAATGATCTCAACTAAAATCAGAACTCAGCAATTTGAAGCTACTAACACCACGAATGAGAAAGGATAAATGTTTGTAGTGCCACGAGAACGAGATCACCATCAATTCGTTGGAAAATCTTCGTGGATTTTTTATTACAGACCATATACACAAACATAGTTATAATCGATCAACATATATATTAGTTCAACAAGTTCATAATACAGATTTAACTCATAGATTTAACTACAAATCCATAGCTTAACACGCAGGGTATACAACAACACTAAACCCAGGTTTATATATTACACAAAACGGTTACAAAATTAAGGCATTTCAGCCTTAAACCGAGATCACGCTCGACTACATCTTGCCACACACAAAATTCCTCACACAAGAGATATATTTTGCCCCTATGGTATTACAATTATATAAGAATTTTAGGAAGGATCAATCCTATCCTCTCCTTATTTTCTCCACAAAA